>JXCR01051818.1:13682-89320 GCA_002079205.1 Phalaenopsis hybrid cultivar
TATACCTTCGAGGAGGCTTGCTCGGCGGTGCGCACCGGGAGCGAATGAAACACGGAGGATAGCCCAAAATCTGAGGCTTCTCCTCACCGTTTTACTCCGGCGAAAGAAAACACAACACCAGCAAGGCAAAAGTCGGCGAGGTAAAGAAAATTCGGCGAGGTTGGCGGGGTTGGCCGAGAAAAAAGAAAGAAGAAAAAAAAAAAAAAAAAAAAAAAAAAAAAAAAAAAAAAAAAAAAAAAAAAAAAAAAAAAAAAAAAGTAAGAGTTAGAAGAAATAGAAGAAGAAGAAGAAGAAGAAGATGTATAAGAAGAGGAAGATCAGCGCCCGAGGAAGAAGGATCCGAGCAGTTATTCTCTGTCGCGAATGGGAAGGGGAGAATCGCGATTTCGGAGGCTGCGAGGAGGCCGGCGCTCGGGCTGGCGCTCCGGCGGCGCGAAGGAGAACTCCGGCGCCGGTGTTCGCCGGCGACGAGGCGGTCCGAGGAGGAGTCGCGTGCGTTCCGGAGAATGGAGGAGGAGCCATCCGTTTCTTTTTAATTTTTGAGAGGGAACCGTTTTTTTTATTTTGTTTTGGGAGAGAGAGAGAGAGCGAGGAGAGAGGAGAGAGGGAGGAGAGAGGGTTACGCAGCTTTTTAAAAAAAGAAATGAATTTTTTTTTTAATAATAATAATAATAATAATAATATTATTATTATTATTATTATCTCTCCGTATTTTTTTGTCGAATACGTCATTGCAGTGAAATGAACCTCTCCCCTAGGTAAATTCGACGTTCCGGACGCAANCTTTTTAATTTTTGAGAGGGAACCGTTTTTTTTATTTTGTTTTGGGAGAGAGAGGGAGGAGAGAGGGAGGAGAGAGGAGAGAGGGAGGAGAGAGGGTTACGCAGCTTTTAAAAAAAGAAATGAAAATTTTTTTTTTTTTAATAATAATAATATTATTATTATTATTAATAATATTATTATTATCTCTCCGCATTTTTTTGTCGAATACGTCATTGCAGTGAAATGAACCTCTCCCCTAGGTAANCTAACTTATAAAAAACCAACGAATAATTTAAAAATAACACAAGAATAACATGGAATAGCTGCCAATAAGAACTATGTTTCGGAGTAACTTAAGAATAACCCAATAATAATCAAACTAATAACCTAAAAATAACTTGAAAATAAAACGATGATAATTACCAGGACAAGTTTTCCTCTTCAATGCCCTCCTTCATCCTCTTCGCCTCCTTCTTCTTCCTCTGCTTCTTTGACTTCATTGGCTGCTCAACCTCTGTCTTCTCAGTCTCTTCTGATACTATTTTTGAGGTCTCTTCGATCTGCGCATACTCCAGATCATCAAACGCCATCGTCTCACGGCTTCCAAGCTAGCGAACGAGGGAAATGTGAAACCCTAGCAGAGCGAGCGGCGAAAACGAAAGAAAAAAAACCACCGGAGAGTATTTTCGAATCGTCTTCATCGACATTCTAAAAAGCGCGGTACTCGAATAGACGCGGGCTCGTACATCGAGCCGGGTCGGCCTCAGTGAATTTTTTTCTTTTTTTTTTAATTACGTGGACAACCGGGTCCCACATTTTTCACGCGGCAAAATTTTATTGGCAAGCGTACCATGCGAACCGTCAGGTCTCCTGACCGAAAAAGAGCTCTACTATCAGGGCTGTCAAAAAAAACTCGTTATTCGTGAATCAATTTGTTCGATCCGTTCGATATATAAATGAGAAGAACATGAATAAATTTCTTTGTTTGATCAGTTAAACGAATCAAACATAAATAGTGGTGCATTCGTTCGTGTTCGAATCGTTATTGTTCGAAATATTAAATAATTTAAAATAATTATATATAAAAAATTTATGATTTTTTAAACATTAAATTTTATAAATTATAATATATAATAAAATAATAATAATAATATATTAACATACTATATTAGTAATATACTAATATAAATATTATATATTTATATAATATAACTTATATAATTAATATACTATATTATTTATATACATTAATAGTAGGGATGTCAAATTGGTTTGTCGTTCACGAACAGCTCGTGTCTGGTTTGTGTTAGACTCGTTCGTTAAGAAACGAACACGAACAGTGACTTCACGAACAATTTCGAACACGAGTTTATTTCAAACAAACTAAATTTTAAACGAATCGAACACGAACACAAGCTTTGTTTGTTCGTGTTCGGTTCGTTTACACCCCTAGTTACTATTGTGAATTTCTATACGAATTTATTTCCTTTTTTTAAATGAATTTTATATTAATTATAATTTTCTTCTATTAAATCATAAAAATAGTTAATTTAGTTTTTAGAAGATTAATTGATGCAATTAGTTCATTATTTATTTTATTTTATTGACAAATTTCATTTTATAAAAATTCTATATAATAAAATGATCATTATATTAAAATAAATGTTACAACTTGATGCTTGCTAGAAAATTCGCGGCGGTAGATTAACAAATTATCGTCTTAGCGTTGTACGAAAGTTCAGCACACACACAGATGAAATAGAAAAAAACGGCAATGACTCCAGAAGTTTTTATGTGGAAAACCCGTTAAGGAAAAACCACAGGGTCTGACATAGTTGCAGAAATCCACTATTGATTGATGATTATAGAAATTCATTATCCCACAGACGGTAAATGGTAACTATATTTCTCATATTATAATTTCGACTAATGGCGTCTGGTTGGTGGTGATTGATGACGGTAGGTGGATGTGGACGACGGTCGGCGGGGGACGACGATTGTAGGCGGTGGTCGTCTGCGATCGACGGCGGATGACGACGGAGGTCGACTGTGGTCGACGGTGGTGCTGAGTTGCAGCTTCAGCTTAAGATCTCATGCTCTCTATATACTTCCTCCCCTTCATGAGAGGGATAGGGCTCTATTTATAGTGTTATAGGTGCAATTAATGCAGGAATATGAACAATTTTGATCGGACGGTCCGAAGAACTTCCCTTGATCATACGGCGTTTAATGGACATTTGAGTGATCTTGCGCTCGTTGGATTCATCTTGTCGAGCCGCTCGATTTCAGTATAAACTTGTCATATTTGACCGTCGTTTGACTTTCCAAATGTATTCATAAATATTCTAATATGGTTTAATGACTTGATCTAGCTTGATTTGACTTAGATTGTGTTAGTTTTCATATCATTAGGTCTGTCTCATCGAACCGTTCAGTTTGACTATAATTTTGTTGAAATCGGAGTTCTGGATAAATTTTTATTAAGATTTGAATGTTTCTTGCTTAAAATATTATCTCGAGATTCGTTTCATTCCTCGAGATTCGTGTTAGATGATGAAATTTTATCGGTGGTGTATCAGTTGCCTCCTATTTTCGGGCGAACCCGTTTTTATCGTTCGAATATATTAATATCCGGAGTATTTATGTATAAGAATATGTATATCTTACTTAGTATAATAATAATTTTTATCCTAATATAAATAGAAAGTTGAACTCAACTTAGTTGGTTAGTCTCCTTTGTTTTATATGGGAGAGAGGGGGTTCGAATCTCGCTTAAAACAGAATAAGTAATATTTTATAAAGGAATTTGAAGAGATTAAGAAATTTGAAAAGTCAAACGAGAAGGAAATAAAAACTAAAAAGATTTTTTTTAATATGAAAAGTTTTTATTTATTATTATTTATGAGTATTTAATACTTGCACTTTTTTTTAGATTTCTATATTAATGTGCATTTATTAGCCAAGACACTTTTTGAGCCTATAAATAGAGGCCTGAAGAAGAGGGTAGAGGTGCGGCGGTGTGTTGCGGTGCGACGCGGCGGTGCAGCAGGGCAACCCGTTGCGGCGCGCGCGACGGGGCAACCCCTTGCAGCGACACGACGCGGCGGCGCGAGAGGCAGCTCGTTTCGACGGCGCGGCAGGGCAGCCTGATGCGAAGGTGTGGCGGGGCAATCCGGTGTGGTGGTGCGACGCAACGGTGCGGCGAGGCCACCCGTTGCGGCGGTGCGACATGGCGGTGCGACAGCTCCACTCGACGACTCGATAGAACAACCTGTTGGGGCGACTCGACGCGGCAACTCGGTTGGGCAACCCATTGCGGCGGCGCGACGCGGCGGGGCAAGATGGTGCGCCGGGGCAGCGTGGCGGGGCAACTAGTTGTCGCGTGATGCGGCGACGTGGCGGGACAACATGTTACGGCTGTGCGACGCGGCGATGTGTCTCGACGGTGCGGTGGGGCAACCTGTTGCGGCTGATCTACGCAGCGACGTGACACGGAGTGGCAAAGTGTTGCGGTGACGTGTTGTAATGGGGTGACACATTGTAGCGACGTGTTGCGTCGAAGCGATATGTTGCGGCGACGTGTTGCGATGTGGCGATACGGGCAAAGACGTGTTGCACTACGGCGATGCGTTGTGACGATACATCCCGGTGTGACGACGCGTTGGGCTGATGCATCGTGGCGACTTGCGGCTTGGCGACGCATTGTGCTGGTGTGTCGAGGCGATACGTTGCAGCGCAACGACGTGTTATGACAGTGTGTCACAGCAACGCACTGGATGAAGTATCACAGTGGCTTGATGTGTTGGATGTCCAATGTCATGGAAGAAGGTTACTGTGGGGATAAATTGTCAGTGGTCTTTTACTTGGTTGAGGTTATGCATCAGAGTATTACTCAGTGATGTTTAACATGTATGGGAGGATCCCACGAAAGTCCACCGATGACTAATTAACCCATTCGAGGTTGTTTGCAGGAGCATTGCTCATTTATGAACCTGTGTGGAAGGGATTAGGTGTAGCCCACCAAGGACTATTAACATATTTAGGGTTATTTATCGAAGTTAAAACTTGGTGATTTTAACCCATTTGGAAGATGTTAGATCAAATCCACCTGAGATCGAACGTGCTCTGACTAAGATACAACCAGAGTTGTGTATTTCTTGGGCCTAGAGAATAAAGTGACTCGTGAATGAGCCGTTACACTTTCTAAAGATATTCTTTTTTCGTAGAGGAAAGCAAGTAAATACTATTTAATAAGTCTGAGATACA
Organism: Phalaenopsis hybrid cultivar; assembly: GCA_002079205.1. Taxonomy (NCBI): domain Eukaryota; kingdom Viridiplantae; phylum Streptophyta; class Magnoliopsida; order Asparagales; family Orchidaceae; genus Phalaenopsis; species Phalaenopsis hybrid cultivar. The sequence goes on from JXCR01051818.1 coordinate 18,711, forward strand.
TTGACATTGTATGCAATATAACATAGATGATATAACTGAAGTGCTACTAGTAGTATTTCCGAAGTTTATCAACATTCCAAGTCCGGGGCAAGATTTTTTCATCTGAGTCTTTGAGCTTGAAGATTCCATGCTTGATCATGGCAGCTACGATGTATGAGCCTTCCTAGAGAGGGGATAATTTGTTGCGTTGGGGACTATGACCAGCGGCTTTGTTACTACGCAAAATCAGGTCACCAATGAAGATAGGTCAAGGCTTTACTCATCGGTTGAAGTGGCGAGCAATTCTTTGGCGGTAGAAAGCAGCTCTGAGGTGGGCCACATCACTTATTTCTAGGAGAAGATCCAACTGTTGTCGGAGCTTTTCTTCATTGCTATCTGAGTCGAAAGTTTTGACTCGGGGTTCTGGAACTCCGATATCAACGATGATGATAACCTCGGTGCCGAAACACAAGTTATATGAGGTTTCTCTGGTAGGAGTTCGTGCTGTTGTGTGATAGGCCCAGAGGACATTATGCATCCCTTCGACTCACTGCCCCCAGCCTTCTTGAGATGAGTCTTCAACCCCTTGAGCATGGTTCAATTTGTCACCTCTGTCTGTCCATTCGTTTGGGGATGCTCCATAGCAGTGTGCACCAACTGAATGTTAAAATTCTTGCAGAACGATGTGAAGACCCTACCAGTGAATTGAGTTTCATTATTAGTGATAAACTTTTCAGGAAGCCCAAAGAGACAGATGATATTTTTCCAGACAAACTGTTTGACATTGGCCTTAGTGATCTTGGCAAGAGGCTCTGCTTCTACCCATTTGGTGAAGTAGTCGACAACTAAGATGATGAATTTTCGTTGTCCAGTAGCTATCGGAAATGACCTCATGATATCTGCCCCCCATTGGGCGAAAGGCCAATGACTCAAAAAAGATGTCAGTTCTACTAGCGGTGCATGCGTGAATGTGAGTGTAGTTGGCAATTCTTGTATTTTTTCACAAACTCTAATGCATCTTGTTTGATCGTGGGCCAGTAGAAGTCCTGCCTCATTATTTTGAATAGCAAGTGCCCTGCCACCAAGATGCTCCCCATATATTCCGGAATGAACTTCTTGTAAAGCGTAATCAGCTTCATATATAGAAAAACACTTGAGATATAGACCTACAAATGTCTTCTTTTATAGTTCATCCCCTATAAGTATGAAGTTGGAAGCCGTGCGTTGCATGCAAATTGATGTAGTAACATCATCTGACAGTGTTACGTCTCAGAGGAAGGAGATGATGAGATCCATCCAAGATGGCTCCCTTGGGCCATTTATAGACAGTATCACTCATGGGCCATGGATGCTAGAAAAAATTATCTCCTCAATATACCTTCTTTTATAGAGATCTCCAGTTATTGAAGTTGCAAGCTTAGAGAGGGCATCAGCTTGGGTGTTATGCTCCCGAAGTATGTGAATGAGCTAGCATGTTTCAATTTGGGCAAGAAGTGTTTTTAACAGACTGAGTTACTAAATCAGTTGCGAGTTATGAGCGTTGAATTCTCCTGGTACTTGGGATGTAATGAGTTGAGAATCAGTATAAATAATCATGTTTCATACTTCACAGTTGATGAAAAGCTTTAATTCAGTGACAAGTGCTTCATATTCGACAACATTATTGGTGGCTTGGAATTTTAAACGAAGTCTATACTCCAAAATGTTTTTTTTTAGGAGATGAGTAGTATTCCTGCACTAGCTCCTGAGTTTCTGGATGTTCTGTCTACATATAGTGTCCACTGAGGTGATCGTGAAAGAGAAGAGGGTGGTTCATTAGAGATAGGCACTGTACATTCTACCACAAAGTCGGCTAACACCTGTGATTTGATGTTCGGTCGTGGTAAATAATGGATGCCAAATTCTCTCAATTCCACCGACTACTTAACTAATCTTCTCGATGCTTCTGGTTTTCAAAGGATAGCCTTCAAAGGGAGTTGTGTGTAGTCGCCAATGGTGTGAGCCTGGAAGTACGGACGAAGTCTCCTTGCTGAGAATACCAGAGCTAGCGCAGTCACGTCTGCCATCAGATAACGACTTTCTATATCTGAGAGAATCTTGTTAACGTAAAATATTGGTTTCTCGACTGAGTTTTCTATTTTGACAAGAACAAGGCTTATTACATGAGGTGAAATAACCAAATAGATATATAACATCTCTTCTTGGATTGACTTTAAGAGGAGGGGCGATGAAGCCAAATATACTTTGAGTTGCTTGAAAGCTCTCTAACAATTATATGTCCATTGAAAATCGGTGCTTCGAGCACCTCTGAGTATCTTGAAGAACGTCAGATACTTATCCCAGAACGAGCTAAGAAGCGGGATAAAGCGGTTATACAACCATTCAACCGTTGTACCTCTTTGATGTTTTTTGGAGGCATCATGTCCCTAAGTGCCTTGATTTTTTCTGGGTTTGCTTCAATTCCATGATGTGCAACCATGAATCCCAAAAACTTCCCTGATGTGACTCCAAAAGCACATTTGGTTGGATTAAGTCGTAAATCATATTGACGAAGGAGTTGGAAACACTCCTCCAGATGAGAAGTGTGTTGGAATGCTTCCTGCCTTTTTACTAACATGTCATTAACATAAACTTCCATTGTATGCCCGAGAAGATTTTTGAAGAATTTGTTCATGGGAGTTGATAAGTTGCACTAACATTTTTTAATCCGAATGACATAACCTGATTACAGTATAACCCTCATCTATTTGAAAAGAGGTAGCTTCTTCATCTACAGGGTTCATCTTTATTTGATTGTACCCTGAGTATGCATCCATAAAGCTGAGCATCTGATGTCTGGAAGTGGCATCAACAAGTTCATCTATGTATGGAAGAGGAAAGCTATCCTTTGGACATGCTTTATTGAGGTCTGTATAGGCGACACACATTCTCCACGAACCACTAGCTTTTTTTACCATGACAACATTGGCCAGCCATGCAGGATGGTGTACTTCCCGTATGAACTTTGCTTTGAGAAGCTTGTTGACTTTTTCTTCAATAGTTTGTAAGCGATCTGAGGAAAAACTGCTGTTTTTCTGGACGACCGGTTTAAAGGTTGGATCTATCTTTAAAGAATGCATAATTATTTCAGGGTCAACCCCAGGCATGTCAGCTGGGGTCCATACAAAAATAGCTTGGTTCCTTTGGAGGAGATCTACATGTTCTGACATTTGTTCATTGGAGAGTAAGGAATCAAGTTGTATTGTTCTCGATGGGTATTCATTAGAGACTGGAACGTGAACCAAATCTTCTATGAGGGAAGATATTTGAGATACATCTTCATCTCGGAGATCAAAGTTTTCAATGCTAAGTGTTACAGATGGGCATGGTCAAGCTTGTCAGAGGTAACATGGTTGTGATATCTGTTGATCTCCTCGCACGACGCCGATCCCTTCTGAGGTTGAAAATTTGAGCTTCAACTGTAGCACAAATGTTACGATGCTAAAGATGGATTGCAGAGGTCTCCTGAAGATGGCATTGTATGCTGATTCTGACTTGACAACAATGAACTTGACTGAGTGAGTTATCTGTCGAGGAAAATCTCCAGTGACAGAAGGGATATTTATTGTTCCCTTGACCCATACTGGCGATTATCAAAACCATATAATGGTCAGATGCAGGTTGAAGTCTTTCACTTGTAAGTCCCAAACTCAGGAAAGTGAAGTAGAACAAAACATCAACAAAGCTTCCATTGTCAATCAGGATCCATTTTACATTGTAGCAGGGTTCGCCAATTCCTATGCTAATGACAAGAGAATCGTGATGAGGTACTCGGACTCCTTCTAGATCAGAATCATCAAAAGTGATAGGTTTAAGGTGCAATTTCTTATGTGCTGATTCACCAGGTGCAGTGATAAGAACTTGATCTGTTAGCAATGGGCCTCCTGCAATTGTTTGAATTTCGCCCACTGTTTCCGTTCATTTTTCTCTTTTTTAAAGGAGTCGCCAACTTGTAGATCGTCGTATACTTCCCCCTTTCGAATAAATCTCCCTCCTGACCATATAAATGCTTCGAAGAGGAGAGGAATCGAATAAGAAGGGACATACGACAAAGAGACAAATAAGAGAAAAAGTAAAACGTGCAGAGTCTACGTCCGATAAAACTCACAATGATAGGTTAAGAATATCCGCCCAAACAAGATCCAGTGGAGGCACCTTAAACCAATATCCACTAAAGAAGTATCTACATAGACTACCCATAACCAAAGAGTCAGGTGTATGTACCTGTTATGGGGTCAAGAGCACTCTTAGAGGAACATGTTCCTACTGTTTAATTACATCTTAGGGGATACCCAAGAATACTCTCGATAAAAGGAGTTTCTTTTCTTATTATCATAGACCTAGGGTTTAGGAAATCAAAGGAAGGTTATTCCGTGTGGGTACAATCCCAATGCTTCAAAGCTCACGCTAAGCAATCGGGCAGAGAGTGAGTCTCTCACATCCCGAAATGGGTAGCAGCTCATCGACACATGGGGCCCGCAGAATAACCTAAATCATTTTGATAGGGATATCCCAATACGTCAAAGCACGCCCGGGCCAAAGGGCAGAGGACAAATCGTTCGGGTCGTCAAGGTGATGTCAACTAGGTCAAGGAGCAACATGGCTCAACAAAAAGGAAGGTAGAGTGATCCTAAAATGCAGAGGTAATTGGGTCGACGCACCACGGACCCGTCATACACCCTAAGTCTACCTGGTCGTGAAGGTAGTCGGCCCAACACATCCAAAAATTCCCGGCCAGGAATCCGTGAATTGCATCATCCACGGGAATCTCGGTAGTCCTAAGGTCAAAAGAAGGAAACTTTATCCTATGACTACAAGCTGGAGCTCCAAGAGGTGGGAAATATACCTGCCGAAATAGCAAGGATGCCTCAGGAAAGAAAGAGAATCAGCTACAAAGCTAGAAACGCTCCAAACAAAAAAACTTATGTCACGTCCGGGTCGGGAAGCCTTCTAACACCTAAACACACTAGACAACCACCTATAAAAGGTTATGTTGGGCCAGTCAGGTTGGAGAAGCATAGGGACTTCTCTTCAAGACATGTAAATATAAATGCAGTTATCTAGAGCGGTTCTAAATATTGTGGAGACCCTATTATATATGCAAGAAAGTAAAAGTTACAATTTTTAGATCCTGAATATTTTAATCCTAAATTTTATTATCTTAATATTTTATTTAGAATTTTATAGAAATTTAGGAATTTAAATCCTAAAGAGTCTATGTTATATCGTGAAATCTGAAATAAATCACAGAAAGAAATAAAGAAAACACATACAAGTGTAGACATGCAAAATGGTGCAAAAGATAAAACAAGCTAAATCAAAATAATAAACAGGTCGGTGCCGCTGGGTCGGCAACATATCCTAGAAAAGAAAAAAAAGGCAGTCGGACTCCGCATATACATGCTCATTCCTAATTTTATACATCAAAATAAAATGCAAAATTAAGATACGAGACACGAGCATCTGCTCCTACTCCCCTCCACATGGTTCTCTTGCTAACGTCTTGAAACCCGTGCATGTATCTTATTTCTGCTACAGGACTCTCATAGACTCTAAAAAGTACATGGGAAAAGAAAAAGACCCAATTTTGTATGAAAACAAGTGTGAGCGGGAAAGCTCACATGCAAATAACGTATCATGAGCCATGTCTTAAAAGTGGGGGAGCTAATATCACCTGCAAGCAAAAGGGTTAGAAATCATTACTTGCTCCCACATAACAGTACTTGTGTGTGTGCAAATAAATAGGCATGGCTCCCTGCAGAAAAACACCATAACACACTACCACACATATGCAACATGCAGTCACACCACAAACACAATGCAAATGAAAGAAACTTGGCTAGGGCAACCAATCCAACAGAGAATAATAGCCAAGCATAAAAAAGACTACTTAGCACCCTAAATCCTAGCCTAGCACATCATCTAACAAAAAGTGCGTCAACCTAGTATTTAGGTGAGGGGTAAGTCTGAGTATAATATGACTTTGACGGGGTCGTCATATCGGCCCCATCCTATAAATCTAAAGGATCTAAAGGGTGTCACAGAGAGCGATGAAATAAGTTAGATCTATTAGATCTTTAGCACATTTATACTCATGTCAATCTCGATGAATTAACTCACATTTCCCATTGGGATCAACCCAGCAAGCAATGCTTGTTAAGGCATCGCGACCAACACGGGGTCACTCTCCTAACAAACCTAGCTCGCTATCCATGCAAACATGCAAATGCAAATGAAAGCAAATCAAAACATATAAGTAGTAATAAGGAGTATGTCATGAAGACGGTGACTCATAGGAATGGGCATGACGTAGTAGCAGGGGCCCGAAAAGAGGGTATGCCAGTAAGACAGTAACCCAAAGGTGGGCCTGTCGTGACGACAGGAGCCCGAAGGTTATACCGATAAGGCAGTGACTCGAAAGAATGCAACTCAACTAGATGATATCGATTATGCCGACAAACATGTACATGCACATACATGACATGCAAAGGAGCAAGTGGTCGGTTGATCTGGATGGAGTATCCAGTCAAACCAAAGTGTTGTGTCAACCGGGCTGGGGTAGCCGGCTGAAACACAAGTGACGTGACTGGTTCGGAATAACTGATCGAGGCATAAGTGGTGCCGACCGGTCCGGGACAACCGATCGAGGTATAAGTGGTGCCGATGCAAGTGCAAGTGCAACGTGTAAATGCAAGGTGTGAGGTGCAAGTGCAAATGCAAGGTGCAACGTGTAGATGCAAATGCAAGGTGCATCGTGTAAATGCAAATGTAAGGTGCAATGTATAAGTGCAAATGCAATATATGACATACAATATGTAACATACAAGACATGCACAAGAAAAAATGAGGTGCACATGACTACATATGATAGCGAGCCACGCTCGTACTAACGACCTCACCTGGGAAACCTAGGGCTGATGCACTTGGATTTGCGATATCGCCACCTTTAGCTTTGGTGAGAGAATGTTGGGGGTTTTCGAAGTGAAAACTCTCTACTTCGCGAAATGTGCTAGGTGCAAAGCTTTTTTTATTTCGTGAACTCCTCCAGACTTTGCAAAGTGAGCCAGCTACGAAGCTTCTCTCGCTTTGCCAAGTCCGACCCCCTATCTTCTCCAAGTAAAGCTGGGGAACCCAAAACAAGAGGAGTGATGGACTCCAACCCATCAGGGCTTGTGCTAAGGCTCACAACAAAGGGGAGACACTCGGCTCTACGAATGGTGTTTGGCCACGCACATGAATTCCTAACCTAAAGGCTAGATCTAGGAAAACTACGATCAATCACATAGGTACGTTAACGCGCTAGCTCACACCGGCGCACGCACCCTGTGTGGGCAATCGAACCCACACGCCTAGACACCACTAAACCTAAGGCTAGCTAGGATTTTAGGGGATCTAACCACCGTGAAGGTTGCAGACGCGTTCTCTTTACTTGCTCCAAGTCGCCGACGTCCAGTACGTGCTCCAATGTATCCCACAATGAATCATGCAACGAGGAGAATAGGAGATAGAAATCCGTGAGGTATACAAAGTACCAAAATAAATAAATAATTTTGGCATATAACCATACAACCAAAACATACATTCTCGAGGGAGGTTGCTCGGGCCTAAGCATGCCCAAAATTATCACGCAAGGAATCATAAAAATTTTGCATGAGGATTCTATGCAATGAACTCATCTCATTTCATCCCAACTTTTGGATAGTAGTGCAAAAGGAGAAGAAAGAAGGGAGTCAGTGCCAGTTGAGAGGCCGGCAGCGGGCTTCGGGCACAGGCCGCGTAATTGGCGAAGGAGGTCGGCGCGAAGGGCTAAGGCACGCCGAAAGAGAAAAATCAGGTCGAAAGGGAGAAAGCCTGTCGCAAGGGGAGGCTTACCAGTGGGAAGGAGGTCCGGCGAGTGGAGGAGGTCGATGGGGGCTTCTTCGTCAAGAAAATAAGGCCACAATGTGGCCAGGCCCAAAGAAGAAGGAGGCGGCGTTGGGCTTAGCCGACAGCTGGAGGAGAGGCCGACCGACGAGCGAGGACTGCGGTGGCGGGTTTGGCCGGCAGGGACAAAGGCTCCGGCGAGCCTTCTTTGCGAAACAGAGGGAGCATGCGCAAAACCTTGCAAGAGAGAAGAGTGTTGCATACTTTGCCGCCGGTTAGGGAGGGCAGCGGCGAGTCTAGCCAGCGAGGAGGAGAGAGCCCGACGACGTCGAGTGGGAGCTAGGGCTCGATTTGCGATCGAGGTGGAGGATTGATTTCGCGATCTAGAGGGGAGGAGGCAGAAGGTTTTGCGATAGATAAGGGAGAGAGAGAGAGATCCGACTTCAAAAAAAATTTTTTTTTGCTCCCTCTAGACCAGCGTGAATAAGCAGGAGTGGGTAAGATATAGGATTTTTATTATATTATTGTAATAATAATATTATTATTATTTTCACATTTTTTCTTGGACACATCTTTGCAGTGAAGTGAGGGCCCCCTAGGTAACATCAGTGTTCTGAACGTGACCTCGCAGTCTGTTTCGTCATTCGGGGTTGTTCGGATCACTTTTTCAGTAATCGAGTCCAAAATGATGATTTGAGCATTTTTAGCCCGTATTCGAAGCGTTAACGACATGGACACCCTCCTTAGGTAATATTGACATCCCAGACACGCATGACATCAAAAACTGATGCCAACACAGGACCCCCAACAAGTGTGCTGCGCCACGGAGGCACAGTGCATTTGTTGGCAGCATCCTCAAAAGAAAGACTTGTCTGGTAGTTGAGATGACATCCCAAGAGGAGGCTAAAGAAAACTTCAACCAGGCCAGATAAACTAGACAGATAATGGTAGAGGGTGTGGCTAGCAAGTCGAAACTGGTCAACGACAAAAATAGGTTCAGAGGTCGTAGAGGCATGAACCAGAGGAATTGGTTCAGAGGTCATAGAGACATAACCAAAAAAATAAATTCAGAGGCCATAAAGGCATAATCTTAGAGGGTGGTTCCGAGGCCGTAGAGGCATAACCATAGAAATAGGTTTAGAGACCATAAAGACATAACCTAAAAGGGTGGTTCAGAGGTCGTAGAGGCATAACCACTAAAATAGGTTCATAGGCCGCAAAGACATGACCTAATGGATCCCAGCCAGGCCAGATAAAATGGACATGGTATGGCTGAGGGAAAGTTTTCCTGACCATATTCGAAACGACACATCGATCTGTCTGACCACATTTGAAACAACAGAATCGATGGAAACCACGTACCTGACCTCATTCGAAATGGTAGGGGAGAAGGCTTAATCATCTAGTGTGACAAAGTCTTTTATTATGTTTCTCCTGAAAGAGACCCTGTTTGCGAGTCTAACTGATCTCCTTGAGGCGAAACACCCATCACATTAACCAGGTGGCTATAAAGCACAACATATCATGATTAGAGGTGGTGATCGAACCAGTGACTATATAGTATGTTCGACCGAGAAGGATGGTTCAGAGGCCTTGAAGGCATAACCAAAGGGTGGGTTCAGAGGTTGTAGAGACATGACCCATGGAATGTTTGAAGACGAAATACTCTCGTAAATTGGCCCAAAAGGGCATGTGGTTCGAGAAGCATCTAAGTATAAAGCTATAAGAAGCCAAAGGTGTCAAAAAACAAAATATCCTCATAATAGAGCCGACCCTAAGGTCACATGGCTCAAGGAATATGGATAGAAAGCTAAAAGCGTCCAAAGACAGATTATTCTCATAACAGAGCCGACTCTAAGGTCATATGGCTCAAGAAACATGGCTATAAAGCCAAAGAGTGCCCGAAGACAAGACACACTCATACTGAGCAAACTACAACGTAGTTGAGCTCAAGTGACATCGAACATATGACTATATAAAGGCAAAGACACTCTAATAAAGGAACAGGATGAAACATGCATAGGATTCAAGAGGCTTCAAAGCCAAATGACTACAAAACCCGACGTGCCTCAAAATGAGGTTTTATTATCAATGGTCGGCCAAGTGAAAGCAATAGTTATATTGATCAGAATAGAAAATGATCAGGGAGGTATGTGCCCCAATCGAAATAGTCTAGAAGATATGTATCCTGACAAAGCATCAAATAAGGCAGGAAGCATGTATCCTGCTCGAATATATCAAATGGCATTGGAGGTATGTATCCTGGACGAGCATATAAAATAATGCAGGAGGTATGTATCCCGACAAAATATCAAATGAACAATCATATGGCATAACATTTTGAGGTATCACACTCAAAGTATAGTCAGACATCCAAGTAATCCAACCGAACATGGATCGGTGGTAAAACCGATACAACATGTCATTCGACTTGGCGGACAAAACCAACTAAAGTAGTCAATAAGAAGATATGGTTATATGACCAAGATGGTCTAATCATAAGAGTGCTTCCACAAGCACTAACGAGACATCTCTCGCCAGAGATTCTCCCATTTAATAAGCTAATGTTTGCTGGGGAGGCATTGAGTGTCTCGATGAAGACAAGGGTAAGCTAGCTAACTGACACATCATGTCATTCGACCGGGTGGATAAAACCAACCAAACCAGTCGAAACCACCAAATTGGGTTAGATATCAGAAATTTCTAACACCAAGAGTGTTTTTACGTCAGCACTAGCGAAACAACTTTTGCTGGGGATCCATGAATCAGCTGTTAAACTAATACAACATGGTACTCGACATGGCAGACAAAACCAACCGGATTAATAAAAAATATCAATGAGGTCACATGACCTAGCACGGTCTAACCCCCAAGGGTGCTCCAAATGAACTAGAGAGTAAATTCTCATTGGAGATTCTCCCATCACTTAGCAAAGTAGTTTTGCTGAGGAGACATCAAATATCCTGGCGTAAACATGGATCAGCTGAGTGACTGATACAACATGTCATTCGATGAGTGATCCAAGGAAAATATGTTGAGATTTTCATACCTATTTTATACTATTTTTTATGATATTGCACTTTAAAGAAATGTATTTTTGATGTTTTGTTGCAGGAATGATGAATTAGGGTCATTAGAGCAAAAAGATGCAAAAAGGAGTGAATTTGGAGCAAAAAAGGACCAAAATGTGAAAATTTGAAATATGCTACCGACAACGCCCTCGACCCCGGCGATGGTGAGTTTTTTCCGAGGTTACAGGAAAAATTCTTCAGAAGTCTGCCGACGGCGCCCTCGAGGCCGCCGACGGCAAGCTCGGGGTTATGCCTACTCAAGCTTTGGATAAGGCCAAATTTTGAAGGGATGCTTAGGCAACTCTTTGGGAAAGCTCATCCACAACTTTAAAAGACTATTTTGGCCAAAAATTGGAGAGCCTGGAGAAGGGGAAAAGAATCTAGGGAGTAAAGGAAGTGTCAGAGAGAGTTCCTAGAGATTAGAAAGCTTCCAATATTATGAGGAATTCTTCGAGAGATTGTAAGAGTGGAGGGAAAGTGAGAGATTTCTTCCTCCTTGCTACTTCGAAGAGGAATTTTGTGTGTTGTAAAGAAAGGAAGAGATTCAGAGGAACTTCGAGAAGTGTTCTTGGGGAGAAAATAGAGATAAATTATTTACTTGTTGTAGTTTGTATGAATTTGATTTTATAGATAAATTTCGAGTTTTGTTATGTTTTCCCCATGAGATCTGAGTAGTTTTCTATGTCTTTCTCATCGTCTTGAGATTTGTGAAATGGTGATTTGAATTGGTGAAGTCATGAAAATGTTTAAGAAATTATGATGATCTTTTCACTTGATCTTAATTTACTTTCAATCTGGCCAATTGATTTGTTAAAATATGTTGAGTTTTACAGCTAAAGTAAAGATTACATCCAAGATTCAGGGAGGTCAAAACCCTTGGAAGTTGGGTGCAAATAAATAGGGAAATAATATTATCGGGCATAGAATTGGAGATTTTAGAGTGATAGATTAAAATCCCCAATTCGGTCCTATCGTTTGGGTGCCAAAGTGTAGATGTTATCTCTCAGGTGAGGAGAACGTGAGAGCTCCAAAGTGAGAGCCAGTATCCTCCCAGCCTAGCCGCAGATTCAGTAAACAAGCGTATGATTAGTCAATGTTCTTTATAACTGGACCAAAGAGTGAAGAATATGATTGCTCCTATTTGGCACATACAATATTTAATGCATCTCATTCCTTTACACCTGGACCAAATGGTAAAGAATATGTATGCTCCTATTTGGCACAAAATAAATTAAACTAATTCACTTTATCCATTCACTATAATTTCTTGACAAGGAGAAGGATGATTTCTTATATATTGAACATTACAATTAAACCCTCCTCAGTATCATTAGTTATTTAATAGTTATTAAAATTACCTATCTATTTCAATTGTCTATTAGTGACAGATAAGCAAATTGAACTTTATTGTTGTGATTAAAGTAGTGCTTTTCTAAAATCTTAGTTTGCAATTCTAAACCACTCCCTGTGGGATCGATATCTAGGACTCCATTAGAGCCCTATATTACTTGTGAAATACATATACTTGCGTTGATAAGTGTGACTTTACAATTATTGAATATTTATTGCGTTCATATTTATCTTATATTTTAAGCATATAAAAAGTCGCCGGTCAATGAGGTAGACCAAACCAACCAAAATGATCGAAATATCATCGAGGTGGACTCAAAAGTCAAAATGTAGGGTGCTTTAAGCAAGCACTAGCGAAGTAAGTCTCGCTAAAAGGTCCCTCAGAACTAGCGAAGTAACTATAGCAGGGTAGAGCTCAACGGATATTTCCAACAAGAACCGACTAAGGCAATTCTCGTCGGGAAAAATACCGGGGAAAACTTGAGGCATCAAAAGTCGCTCTGACGAAGGACATGGATCAGAGAGATAACAGAAAAATTCTAGAACCGATACAACATATCGCTCTGACAAGGCAATGAAAATTGACCGAGTCAAAAATATTAAAGAGGGTGGATGAATAGAACATACCAACCCTATATATGATACTATTGCCGGAGATTTGGTAGAATGAATTCCACTTAAAAATTGTTGCAGTATCCAAGAATGGTTGGTCAAAACATAAATTTTCAACCACAGGGGTATGTAGCCCTAAGGCTGACCCAAGAACATCCCTCAAAGGGGAAATTGCTACACTCATGTAATGTGTGTGGGAAACTCTAATTTAGACCCACACAGGGTGCTCAGTAAAATAAAGGTGGCAAGGAGTGGAGCATTGCTTTCCCGCACAAAAGAGGTATTAATCAAACTTTACATTGGTCATTCGAGACACATGGGAAGGGTTGGATCAAATAGAGTGCACCAACCAAATGATATTTAGCATAAGGCAAAAACCAAAACATATCCCATAAGAGGGAATACACCACACTCATCTGAAGTGAGCGAGACGAGCAAATCCGTATAAAGGTGCTGCGTTCAGACCCTATGTAGAAAAGGTAATCAAAATAGAATGCTAAGAAAGGGCATGACTTTCCTGCATAAGGCAAATTTCAATCAAAATTGGCTTCCATCAATCGATATATTGCAAAAGGTTAGCTAGGTAAGATATGCTAACGAGGGAATGCCTAGTCATGAAACTAATCTCAGGTACTCTAAAAAGAGGGTATCTTCCACTCTCATTTAGAGTGAGTGAAGAAAAAATGTATATAACACACTCATTTATAATGGGTGAGACACACTTGTTCAGACCCGCTCGAAGTGAGGAACTATAGGAAAAAAGATAAGAGAAGTGTTTAGCTTCTCTTACACTGATTACTTGTTGCGCCAGGTATAAGCAGCCTGTAGGACTTCCACTTTGTCTGTGTGAAAATTCAGAAATCAGTTTTAAGAGATGTTCAAGACCTCTCTTACGTGCAATAACACACACACAAAAGGGTGGGTGTACGATATGTCGTACCACATGCCCACCAAGAAGACTAGTCAACCTTCAAAGGAAGGACTACCGGGACCCAAGGGTCGAAGCATGAAGCGTAAGAGGGTGTGGGCAGAATCCCGCACTGAACGCATGTTGGCTCCCGAAGGAAACCAGCAGGACCCGAGGGTCGACACATAAAGCGTAAAAGGTGGTGGGCAGAATCCCACACAAAGACAAGTCAACTTCTAAAGAAGGACTGTCGGACCCAGAGGGTCAACGCATAAAGCATAGAAAAAGGTGGGTGTATGATATGTTGTACAACATGCCCACAGAGCTACTAAGAGCCTTTCATGCCATTCATATATATATATATATATATTGACATATATATTTTTTATCTCTGGCATAAGCCGTTATAAAAAATGATCTGGTGTGACATACCAAATCGAATTATCAAAGAGGGTGGACGATTAAAACAAACCAACCATATATATGGTTTTGCTACCAAAGATTTGGTAGAATGAATTCCACTGGGGAAATACCACAGTATCCAAGAATGGTTGGTCAAAAAGTAACTTTCCAACCACAAGGGTATGTAGCTCTCAGGCTGACCCATAAAACATCCCTCAAAGGGGAAAACACCACACTTGTTTGAAGTGAGTGCTAAACTCTAAATCAAAGCCATACGAAGTGCTCAACCGAATAGGGGTGTCAAGAAAAGAGGCGCAACTTTTCTGCACAAAAGAGGCATCTATCAAAATTGGCCTCGGTCAGTCGAGACACCTAAGAAGGGTTGGGCAAAATAGAGTGTACCAACCAACTGGTGTCTAGCCATAAGACACAAACTAAAACATATCCCATAAGAGGGAATACATCACACTCATCTAAAGTGAGCAAAACAAGCATATCCGTAGAAATGTGCTCAGTTCAGATCATATGTAGAATGGGTGACTAAATAAGAATGCTAGGAAAGGGCATGACTTTCCTGCAATAAGGCAAATATCAATCGAGATTGACTTCCATCAATTGAAGATATTGCAAAAGGTTAGCTAGGCGTCATTTGCTAACTATGTAATGCTTAGTTATAAAGCTGAGCTTCAATCTTCTAAAAAGAGGGTATCTTCCAATCTCATTTATGACGAGTGTAAAAAACATATCTACCACACTCATTTATGATGGGTAGGACACGATCATCCGGATACGCTCGAAGCAAGGGACCGAAAAAGAGAGAATAAGAGAAGTAATTGTCTTCTCTTATACTGATTACTAGTAGTGTCAGGTATAAGCCGCCCGTAGGATTTCTACTTTGTTTGTTTGACAATTCAAAAATCAGTTTTAAGAGATGTTCAAGACCTCTCTTGCATGCAATGAAGCACAGAAAAGGTACGTGTACGATATGTCGTACAACATGTCCACAAAGAAGGCTATTCGACTTCTAAACGAAGGACTACCGGGACCCTAGGGTCGACACATGAAGCATAAAAAGTGATGGATAGAATCCTAGCCCAAAAGGCAAGTCAACTTTCAAAAGAAGGACTGTCGGACCCATAGGGTTGACACATAAAATGTAGAAGAAGGTGGTTGTACACTATGTTGTACAACATGCCCACAAAGCTAGAGAGCCTTCCATGCCATTCATACTTTTTATTGGCATATATATTTTTTATCTCCTGCATAAGCCGTTATCAATAATAATCTGATGTAACATACCAAATCAAACTGGTATGAGGAGCTCTCATGCAGGCATCTTAGATTCGTAACCTGCTATACCATGCAAAACATGATGTTTGCAAAATTCGGGTCCATGTGGGATTTTCCTTAAGTACTCTTCCCTAGCCCCTTTCCTTTAATTCTTTTCACCCTTAGCCTCATAGGCTTCGTCATTCTTATCCAGGTGTCAATGTAATATTTTCATTTTAAAGATGTCTTTAAATATATTACTGATCTATCAGTCATCCCAATGTCACTTAATAATTCTCTGAACCTCAATATTCTAAGGATCTTATCGGGAGAATTTTGAAATCAAAAAGTTTTTTATATCGAAACTTTTGATTTCCCGCTCACCTCAAGCTTCTTCTCAGGAGTGTTGGCCAAATTTCACTTTTTAAGGCCTTTTTGCACTTTTTTTATTTTCCCTGAGATTTACTATATCTGGTAGAGCTTCTTTTGTAATAAAGTAGTTTGTTTTGACTCAAAATTCTTCTGAATAAAGATTCTTAGAATTTCATGATTCATTACTTGTTAAGCTTCCATCGATCTAGTTGAATGAAAAAGTATGAGATTTAAATAGTCTCTAAAACTACTAACATCTCGATGACACCCATCTAGTAATTCTGAGGTGCTCTTAAGACCAGGTGAAACTTCATTAAAGTAAGGGATTCAGCCATCGTGACTTAGTTTGAATCCCCCAAACCACGAGGATTTGCAAATCCTAAGAAGGTGCATACATGGTCTGGCTTAATCTGATCCTCAGGATCTATCTTAAGTTCAACCTCAAGAATCATTAAAGGTAATCCCAATACAGGATCAACTGAGGGGCATGATTCCTTTCAAAACCATCTTAACGGCCTCCAAAAATTGGAGTCGGAGCATCAGCAGATGCAGAGATATCTCAGCCAGATAAGTAAGGTCTAACCAGTAACGTCGGATATCGAGGTATCACGACGAGTCATGGACTGATTGTAGAGATAAAATGCTCTAATCAGTTCAACATGACTATCAATAAGGTGCTAAAAATCAACTAAGTCAAACAAAATATCCACGAAATTGGATATAGGAGATGTATCAATCAAGCAATGATGCTTTCTCACCAAGAACAAACTATAAATTCAACAAGATTCTTAACAAAAATGAGGCACCATATCCTAGTCATGTTCAAAGAAGACAAACTAAATCACATGCTTAGACATGCATAATGTTCTTAGCAATGAAATGCTCTCATCGAGAGCTTAACTAAAAGGCAAACTGGCTTAAATTGAATGAGACACTCTCAAATAGCCCGGGAGATGTGTATCCCGACTAAACATGGATCGATCAAGACTATCAAGGTAGTCTAATCGATACAATATGTCATCAACAAATAGGTTTCGGGGCATCCCCCAATTGGAGTATAGAATATCCATACTAGCCTTGCATAATTGGTGAAAAGAGGTAAGATAAAACACTCTTCAAAGAAAAGGCAAGTAAACCCCTCACCATCAAATGTAGAAAGTCATTCTACATGCAGTGTCGGGATATCAAGAGGCGTGGTCGCAGGAATTTCTCTAACGCACTGGGTATTAGCCAAAGTAGAGCGATCAAATTGTGTCTTCAAATAAGGTGAGAATCAGCGAGGTGCACCCTGGACCTCTCTTTATCAAAATAGGACAAATTCATCTTTATCGATGAAAAGAAAGCCACAAAATTTTTCTTATAGCTCATGGAAAGAGTAGGCAAATCAAATATGGGCAAAAGTCACTCCAACATAATTATAATAATACCTGACACAACATCAGGTATAATGACACTAAGTACCACACCAAGGGTCCATGCAACACCTCGGCGGTTCTCATGGACTACACAACAGATAGAAAATATCCTGACCTCGTAACGAACTGACTGACAAACCTAAGTCTCCTACTACGAGGGCCTATAGGACAAGAATAAAGAAGTTTGCTCGGACATCTAGAGGATCCAATTAAGGAACTTCTTTCAAGGAAGATGATGTAGTCCTCGTAGAGGGGAAATTGCTCCAAAAATCTTCTTAGCAAGGAGATCTGTAATGGAGTCATCAATATGGACCACAGATTTAGAGTAATCTAGATCCTAAGGAGGGAGAGCCCTCACAACTATCATGGTTGCAGTATAATACACACAATCAGACAAGACAATAGAGTAATTCTCAGCCAAGAGAGTGCTAAATTTCTCATCAACTGGAACCACAATAGGTAAATAGACCTGTGGCTAAGTCAGCTGCAGTAATTGTAGCAGTCTGTTCCTATTCTTCTGAACGCTCTTGCCTAATGTAGGGACAGGAAAGACCTCAGAGAAAACCTAGAACGATGGAGGTTGGGACGGTCGTCAAACCAGCGGAAACATTTTCTCTTAAAAAGGTGAACATGTTGCTCAATTTAAGGTAGAACATGATGAACATATATAGAAACCTGAAGTAGAACATGCTGCTCAATTTGCAGCAACATATTCCTATGCTTCCTGGCATTCCTGCCTAATCGAGGGACAGGTGGAACCTCAGGGGAACTGGAATAGAAAGAGAGCCAAGATAGAAGTCACGATGGTGACACTAGTAACAGACCTACTGGTAGCAAAAGACTCACATGCCTATGGCAGGGAGATCCATGAGAACATGGAGGGATGGGTCTAGTAAAGATTGTTAGGTGTTGCGGCGTGTCGCTATCAAGCGTCGGCTTCTTTTTGCAAAATAAGTGGGCGCGATGCAAGCCACTACAACAAAAATAGCTCGGTATGCACGTCTCCCCATTTAAGGGGGAGGACACGGAGCAAATGTCTCAGAGGGCGTACAAGCAGCTCAATATGACAACCCCCATTTAAGTGGGAGGGCACAGAGCCAAATGCCTAAGAGGGCGTAGAAATAGCTCAATATGCACATCTCCCCATTTAAGGAGGGAACATAGTGAAACACCTAAGAGAGCGTAGAAACAACTCAATATGCACATATCCCCTTTTAAGGGGGAGGGCACTGAGCGAACGCCTCAGAGGGAGTAGGATCACATAAGGTAATCCCATAGGGGTGCTCGAAGAAACTGAATGTTATGACACCCTTAGGAGCAAAGAAAGTGCTCTGGGAGAAGGGAAAGGGTTCCCTCGGCGGTAGCGATCATATCCATCTTATTGCTCTTCCGCGTAGCGGGGCAAAAATGGACAATGATCGGAAACAGAAAAATGTTATGAAACCAATAAAAAAAATACAACGACATCGATGCATGCGATAATTCAACAACTGAACTATCGAGGGTGAGAAAGGGACATAATGCATCAAGTTGCTACCCTTAGCAACTGATACATTGACTGAAAACCAAGGTCTCACAAAAGGCTCAACTATGACTCGAAGGAAGGGAACCAGGTCACGATAACATGAGTGAAACTCGTAGTACGAAGAGAGGCTATAACCCCAAAAAGCAAAACTTCAAGTATGGAGAGAGAGACACATCCCCAGCGGAGTTGTCAGATTTTGTTTTCGTTCATTTTTCTCTCTTTTTTTTAAGGAGTCGTCAGCTTATCGATCATCATATACTTCCCCCATTCGAATAAATCTCCCTCCTGAACCATATAAATGATTCAAAGAGGAGAGGATCGAATAAGAAGGGACATACGACAAAGAGACAAACAAGAGAAAAAGTAAAATGTGGAGAGTCTACGTCTGATAAACCTCACAAGGATAGGTTAAGAATATCCACCAAAATAAAATCCAGTGGAGGCACCTTAAACCAATATCCGTGAAAGAAGTATCTACATAGATTATCCATAACTATAGAGTCAGGTGTATGTACATGTTCTGGGGTCAATAGCACTCCCAGAGAAACATGTTTCTACTGTTTAATTACATCTTAGGGGATACCCAAGAATACTCTCGATAAAAAGGAGTTTCACTTCATATTATCATAGACCTGAGGTATAGGCAATCAAAGGAATGTTATTCCGTGTGGGAACAGTTCTAATGCTTCACAAGTCATGCTAAGCAATCGGGCAGAGAGTGAGTCTCTCACATCCCGAAATGGGTAGCAGCTCATCGACACATGGGGCCCACAAAATAACCTAAATCATTTTGACGGGATATCCCAATACGTCAAAGCACTTCCGGGCCAAAGGGCAGAGGACAAATCGTCGTATTCCAAATGGGTGGCAACTCATCGGCATCGGACCGTCAAGGTGATATCAACTAGGTCAAGGAGCAACAGGGCTCAAAGAGGCTCAACAAAAAAGAAGGTAGAGTGATCCTAAAATGTAAAGGTAACTGGGTCGGGGTACCACAGACCCGACATACATAGCTACTAAGACCCTAAGTCTATCTGGTCGTGAAGGTAGTCGACCCAACACGTCCTGAAATCTCTGATCAACAATCTGTGAATTGCATCATCCACGGGAACCTTAGTAGCTCTAAGGTCAAAGGAAGGAAAATCTATCTTATGACTATAATCTAGAGCTCCAAGAGGTGGGACTTATATATGTCGAAATAACAATGATGCCTCAGGAAAGAAAGAGAAGTGGATGTTCAACTTTAAAGCTAGAAACGCTACAAACAAAAGGACTTATACCCCATCTGGGTCAGGGAGCCTTCTAACATCCTAGGCACACTAGACAACCACCTATAAAAGGTTATGTTGGGTCAGCCAGGTTGGAGAAGCACGGAGACTTCTCCTTGGGACATGCAAATATGAATGCAGTTATCTAGAGTGGTCCTAAATATTGTGGAGGCCCTATTAATATATGCAGGAAAGTAAAAGTTGCAATTTTTAGATCTTGGATATTTTAATCCTAAACTTTATTGTTTTGAATATTTTATTTAGGATTTATAGAAATTTAGGAATTTAAATCCTAAAGAGCTTATGTTATATCGTGAAATCTCAAATAAATCACAGAAAGAAATAAAGAAAACACATGTAAGTGCAGACATACAACATGATGCAAAAGATAAAACAAGCTAAATTAAAATAGTAAACAGGCCGGTGCCGCTGGGTCGACAATATATCCCAGAAAAGAAAAAAAAAGAAAGTTGGACTCCGCATATACATGCCCGATCATAATTCTATACATCAATATAAAATGCAGAATTAAGATTCGGGGCACGAGCATCTGCTCCTAGTCCGCTCCACATGGTTCTCGTGCTAACATCTCAGAACTCGTGCTCGTATCTTCTTTATGTTACAGGACTCTCCTAGACTCTAAAAAGTACATAGGAAAAGAAAAAGGCTCAATCCTGCATGAAAACAAGTGTTAGCGGGAAAGCTCACATGCAAATAATGTATCATGTGTCGTGCCTTAAAAGTGGGGGAGCTAATAGCACCTACAAGCAAAAGGGTCAGAAATCATTACTTGCTCCCCCATAATGGTACTTGTGTGTGTGCAAATAAATAAGCATGACTCCCTGCAGAAAAACATCCTAACACACTACCACACATATAAAACATGTAGTCACACCACAAACACAATGCAAAGGAAAGATACCTGACTAGGGCAACCAATTCAACAGAGAATAATAGCCAAACATCAAAAAGACTACCTAGCACCCTAAATCCTAGCCTAGCACACCATCTAATGAAAAGTACGTCAACCTATTATCTAGGTGAGGGGTAAGTCTGAGTATAGTATGACTTTGACGTGGTCGTCATACCAGTCCCATCCTAAAGATCTGAAGGATCTAAAGGGTATCACGAAGAGCGATGAAATAAGTTAGATCTATTAGATCTATAACATAGTCATACTCGTGTCAATCCCGATGACTTAACTCGCATTGCTCACTGGGATCAACCCAGCAATCAATGCTCGTTAAGGCATCGCGACTAACACGGGGTCACTCTCCTGACAAACCTAGCTCGCTATCCACGCAAGAATGTAAATGTAAATGCAAGCAAATCAAAACATATAAGTAGTAATAATGAGTATGTCATGAAGGCGGTGACTCGTAGGAATGGGCATGTCGTAGTAGCAGGCGCCTAAAAAGAGGGTATGCCGGTAAGATAGTAACGCGAAGGTGTGTCTGTCATGATGGCAAGAGCCCGAAAAGAGGGTATACCGGTAAGACAGTGATCCGAAAGAATGCAAATTAAGTAAATGATATCGATTATGCCGACAAACATGTACATGCACATACACGACATGCAAAGGAGCAAGTGATCGGTTGATCAGGATGGACTATCCAGTCAAACCAAAGTGTTGTGCCAACTGGACCGGGGTAGTCGGCTGAAACACAAGTGACGTGACTGGTTCGGAATAATCGACCGAGTGATAAGTGGTGTTGACCGGTCTGAGACAACCGATCAAGGTATAAGTGGTGCTGGTGCAAGTGCAGGTGCAAGTGCAACGTGTAAATGCAAGGTGCGAGGTGCAAGTGCAAATGCAAGGTGCAACGTGTAAAGGCAAATGCAAGGTGCAAAGTGTAAGTGCAAGTGAGATATATGACATACAATATGTAACATACAAGACATGCACATGCAAATAAAGAGGTGCAAATGAACACATATGATAACGAGCCACGCTCGTACTAACGACCTCACCTGGGAAACCTAGGGCTGACGCACTTGGATTTGCGACATCGCCACCTCCAGCTTTGGTGAGGGAATGTGGGGGGTTTTCGAAGGGAAAACTCTCCACGACGTCGCGAAATGTGCTAGTTGCAAAGCTTTTTCTATTTCACGAACTCCTCCAACCTTTACAAAGCGAGTCAGCTACGAAGCTTCTCTCGTTTTGCCAAGTCCGATCCCCTAGCTTCTCCAAGTAAAGCTGGGGAACCCAAAACAAAGGGAGTGAGGGACTCCGACCCATCAGGGCTTGTGCTAAGGCTCACAACAAAGGGGAGACACTCAGCTCTACGAATGGTGTTTGGCAACGCACATGAATTCCTAACCTAAAGGCTAGATCTAGGAAAACTACAATCTATCACGTAGGTACGCTAACATGCTAGCTCACGCCGGTGCATGCACCCCGTGTGGGTGATCAAACCCACATGCCTAGACACCACTAAACCTAAGGCTAGCTAGGATTTTAGGGGATCTGACCACCGTGAAGGTTGCAGGCGTGTCTCTTTACTTGCTCCAAGCCGTCGACGTCCAGTCCGTGCTCCAGTGTATCCTACAATGAATCATGCAACAAGGAGAATATGAGATAATAATCAGTGAGGTATACAAAGTACCAAAATAAATAAATAATTTTGGCATATAAACATATAATCAAAACATACATTCGCGAGGGAGGTTGCTCGGGCCTAAGCATGCCCAAACTTATCACGCAAGGAATCATAGAAATTTTGCATGAGGATTCTATGCAATGAGCTCGTCTCGTTTCATCCCAACTTTTGGATGGAGTAAGGCAAAAGGAGAAGAAAGAAGGGAGTCAGTGCCCGTTGAGAGGCCGACAGCGGACAGCGGGCTTCCAGCACGGGCTGCGCAATTGGCGAAGGAGGTCGGCGCAAAGGGCTAAGGCACGATGAAAGAGAAAAATCAGGCCGAAAGAGAGAAGGCCTGTCGCGAGGGGAGGCTTATCAGCGGGGAGGAGGTCCGGCAAGCGGAGGAGGTCGATGGGGCGTCGCCGTCAAGAAAATAAGGCCGCAATGTGGCCAGGCCCAAAGAAAAAGGAGGCGGAGCCGGGCTTCGCTGACAGCTGGAGAAGAGGTCGACCGGTGAGCGAGGACTGCGGTGGCGGGTTTGGCCAGAAGGGATAAAGGCTTCGGCGAGGCTTCTTTGCGAAACAGAGGGAGCATGCACGAAATCTTTCAAGAGAGAGGAGTGTTGCATGCTTTGCCGACGGCTAGGGAGGGCAGCGGCGAGTCTCGCCAGTGAGGAGGAGGAGAGCCCGACAGCGTCGAGTGGGAGCTAGGGCGTGATTTGCGATCGAGGAGGAGGATCAATTTCGCGATCTAGAGGGGAGGCAGAATGTTTTACGATAAATAAGGGAGAGAGAGAGAGGGACCCGACTTAAAAAAAAATTGCTTCCTCTAGACCGACATGAATAAGCCGGGGTGGGTAAGATATAGGAATTTTTATTATATTATTGTAATAATAATATTATTATTATTTTTGCATTTTTTCTCGGACACATCTTTGCAATGAAGTGAGGGTCCCCCTTAGGTAAAATCAGTGTTCCAGACGCGACCTCGTAGTCCATTTCGTCATTTGGGGTCGTTCGGATCACTTTTTCATCAATCGAGTTAAAAATGATAATTTGCGCATTTTTACCCGTATTCAAATCATTAACGACATGAACGCCCTCCTTAGGTAATATTGACATCCTAGACACACATGACATCAAAAACTGATGCCAAAACCCATGACTGGGTGAACACCATGTTGTTGCATTTGTGTTTGTTGCCCCCTCAGTAGAAGCATTATCACTACCAGCTAGTTTGATTTGTATAAATTGACCAAGATATCCCTGCTTAATCAACCTTTCAATCTCTTCCCTAAGGAGCTTACATGCCTCGATTGTGTGGCCACGACTTCGATAAAAATGACAGTAGTGTTCTTGATTTCCCGAGTTAGGTTTTAAGGGGTGAGGCCACTTAACAGCTTGTTCATCCTTGATGGTCATCAAGATATTAGCACGTGACGTGTTGAGTGGTGTATACTCTTTCTTAGGTTGATATTCCCTCGCAGGTTAAATGATGAGGTCACGATTCTTCGGTTGTTCAAACTTTCTCCATTCCGAAGATTGATTATTGTCTCTGGAGTTACCTTTGTGTTTTTCCTCAAATTTCTCAAATTATTCCTTATGGGCACTGATTGCCTCATTTGCAGTGATTTGGGCCTCAATATGGTGGATAAGATTTACATAAGAACAAATTATCTCCCACGTCAGTGATGAGTAGAAGCGTTCTGGGTGGAGCCCCCCCAAGAAAAACCCCCCTAAGTAACTCTGGATCTACTCCTGGAATTTGACGGGCTTCAGCAGAAAACCTGCGGAAGTACTCTTTAAGCGACTCTTCTTCACTTTGACGAATTCCTAAGAGATGGGATGAATCCTTGATGATTCGTTGATTTGCTATGAACTGCTCCACAAATAGTTTGACAAGCTCGTTGAAGGTATTTACGGTGCCCCTCAGGCAGAGAGTAGAACCAGGTTCGAGTTTGTCCCTTAAATGTGGTTGGGAACACCTGACATAGATGCACGTCAGAGGTAAGTTGAATGTGCATAATGGTTCAATAATGATCAATATGTTCATAGGGGTCAGTTAACCCTTCATATGCGTCAATGTTCGACAACTTGAAGCCTGTTGGGATAGGGTGTTGGAGGACCTCATTCACTAAGGGAGAGGATTCAAGTATGTTAGGGTGAGTGTGGAAGTGATCTTTTTTCTCTAGGGGGAACTCTTCTCAGAAGAGGTGACGTAGTTCGTTACGGATGACATCATCTGGAACAGTAGCAAGACGTGGTGGTGCTAGGGGAGCTACATAAGATGGATGAGTGGAACTTGCGGTGTCTAAGAGTTCAGCATTAAGTCATGGCAAGGGAATTGTTCCCTCTTGAGCAAGGGGATAGTATGAGTTCCTTCGAGCAGTATGTTTCTCGTAGGTCGTGAATTTAATGGTAAACGAGTTTCAGTCATCAGTGTGGACAGTGGTTGTTGGATCACTTGTAGGAATTGTATGATCTCTAATTGAGACTCCTCCATTCTACGTATTTGTTCTTCCATAGAACCCGAAACCCCCTCATTTGTTGGATAACGTCTTCCAGGGCAGGAAGTGAAGAAACATGCCGCCCTTGACTTCGTGACTGTTCCATAGAACAATGGGAGTTAGAGCGAGCTACTCCGTTGTCCCGAATATTTTGCCTGGTGGCCATGTAGGAAATTGAGCAAGTACTTCAATTACGGGATTGAGAGCTTCCCACAGACGGTGCCAAACTGATGAGTGCTAGAAAATGCGTGGCGGTAGAGTAACAAATTATTGTGTTAGCGTTGTAAGAAAGTTCAACACACACACAAATGAAATAAAAAAAGCGGTGATGACTTTAAAAGTTTTTACGTGGAAAACCCGTTAGGGAAAAACCACGGGCCCTGGCCCAGTTGCTGAAATCCACTATTGATTGATGATTACAGAAATCTCTTATCTCACAAATGGGAAATGCTAACTATATTTCTCAGATTACAACGTTGACTGACAGCGTCTAGTTGGTGGCGATTGATGACGGTAGGTGGATGTTGACGACGGTCGATGGTGGTCGACGACGGTCGGTGGTGGTCGATGACGGTAGCCAGTGGTCTTCTGAGGTCGGCGGTGATCTTCGGCGATCGACGACGGTGGACGATGGAGGTCGGCTATAGTCGCCGGTGGTAGGCGTTGATGCTGAGCTGCAGCTTCTCCTCAAGACCTCAGGCTCTCTCTAAACTTCATCCTCTTCATGAGAGAGATGTGACTCTATTTATAGTATTCTGGGTACAATTAATACAGAAATATGAACCATTATGATCAGACGGTCCGGAGAGCTTCCCTCGATCATACAACGATTAATGGATATTTGAGTGCCTTAATGATGTTAGAATTGAGTGAACTTGGGCTCGTTGGATTCGTCTTATCGAGCCGCTCGATTTGAGCATAAACTTGTCATATTTAACAGTCATTTTACTTTCCAAATGTATTCATAAATCATCTAACTGTGATTTAATGACTTGATATGGGCTTGATTTGACTTGGATTGGGCTAGTTTTCATATCATTATGCACGTCTCATCGAATGGATCAGTTTGGCTATAAGTTCGCTGAAATCGGAGCTCTGGATGACTTTTTATTAAGATTTGAATGTTTGCTACTTAAAATATCAACTCGAGATTCGTGTCATGCCTCGAGAATCGTGTTGGATGTGAAATTTTATTGGTGTTGTATCACAACTATTAAATCATTAAAATAATTAATTTAGTTTCTTTAGAAATAAATATTATAATTATAAATTATAAAATTACTTTATATTAATTAAAATTTTAAAATGTTATACATTAAAATAATTAATGTTATCTTTGCAATTTTAGTTATTCATATTATGGGCACTTACTTATAAATTGCACAATTCCTATGTATTTACATATCAACACCTAAACTCTGATATTTACATACATACCAATCAAATCTTTAACATCACATAAACACTTTCTTTTTAAAAGTGAAATATACTTTATTATGCCTAAGCAAACTGATGACATCAAAGGTTTAAGTGTAAATAACAAAGTTTGTAAGGTGAAAATTGATACCACAACATTAAAAGTAAACAACTACAAACAAGAAAGAACTAAGTCACAATTGGGAAAAGAATCACCAACGGAGATCAACCAAAAGCAACAGTTTGAGAACATAGAACAATCAGAAACAATACACTTCAGGATTTCTAAGAAAAAAAAAGATATAATGGCAAAATCTCCACCTAAGAGCCACCTCAGGATACAACATCAAGGAAAGCAAAGCCAACCTTCAGGAAAAACCAGAGAACACTCCAAAAACCACACTCTCTAAAACACACAACATTATAAAGGCTAGACTTCCTAATTACTACCATAAAATATAAACACATAAAGAATAAATTAATACACATAAATCAAGACATATAAACTGAAATAAAATTCTATCTCTTGTATCATTCTCCTGGGTCTGGCAAGGTTCCCTCATAATAAGCAATCTCAGAATCTTATTTGTAGCGAGCAACCATCTCGAAGACATTGAAAGTAATAGAGTCGCTCTAATCCCCATGTATGTCTAGTTTAGTGTTCCGAGCATCTTCTAATAGTAACTATTGAAACTGGTTTAAGTCCAGCTCCAATTCTAAAGCATCTCAATTCACTTGACATCAACTTTTTCATGTTCCCTTGGAGTCATTCTATNATTTTTATTTTTAATTAAAAGTTTTAATATGCTTAATTTTCATATTTTTTTCAATATGGCGTTTAAATAATAATTTTAAAAAATTATAAAATCATTTAAAAAATATTTAATTATTTTAATATGTTGTTTAAGCAAAATGTAATATGGTATTTAATACCAATGTTAACTTTGTTTTATATGCAAATTTTATACAATATTAAGAAAAAAATGGACAAACTTATAGATTAAAAGGGCAACTTTGCCCGNCACCAATGTTAACTTTGTTTTATATGCAAATTTTATACAATATTAAAAAAAAAATGGACAAACTTATAGATTAAAAGGGCAACTTTGCCCGTAGACTAGTTATGAACCTCGAACGAATCATAGCTTAGTGATTAAAAGTGAGACTTTGCCCATCTACTGGTCAAAGCCGGGTATGAACAATTAACTTGGTCGGTTTTAAAATTTTTCTAATGTTGTTTTATTAAAATTTAATTAAAGTATATTAATCATTAAACTTTTGTCATGCTTCATATTAGAGTTGTCAAAACGGCTCGTTGTTCGCGAACAACTGGTGTTCGGCTCATTAATAAACATGTGTTCAACTCGTTCGCTAAGTTAACAAGCTGAACACGAACAACATATTATTCGTGTTCGGCTCTTTTANATTTTGTCATGCTTCATATTAGAGTTGTCAAAACGGCTCGTTGTTCGCGAACAGCTGGTGTTCGGCTCATTAATAAGCATGTGTTCAACTCGTTCGCTAAGTTAACAAGCTGAACACGAACAACATATTATTCGTGTTCGGCTCTTTTACAATTTTCTTAATAAGATTTGAGAAATTAAAAGTTTATATTGAATTAAAGTTGAGAAACTAACAGACTAAATTGTATGCATGGAACAGTCTAGAACTAAAATAACCTCATGGATATATAAATATAGTCCAATTTTTTCGAAGTTAATTGTGATTTTCAAGGGTAAAAAACTTTAAATAGGATTGGGGTATAAATAGAGTAAAAATTATATTTTAAATATGATGGATGGCTTGAATTAATAGAGATGAATTTCNATTTTGGCTCGAAATACTATTAATCAATTATATATATATATCTTTGATGAACAGTATTTTTTTGAGGTAAGGACATTTGATATTTACTATAATGACCGTCGAGGTAAGGACAAAAAGCAATAGTGCAACATATAATATACTTAATAAGTAAATTGTAAAGATTAATCACAACTACTCTCTTTTACAATTTTCTTAATAAGATTTGAGAAATTAAAAGTTTATATTGAATTGAAGTTGAGGAACCAACAGACTAAATTGTATGCATGGAACAATCTAGGACTAAAATAACCTCATGGATATATAAATATAGTCCAATTTTTTCTAAGTTAATTGTGATTTTCAAGGGTAAAAAACTTTAAATAGCATTGGGGTATAAATAGAGTAAAAATTATATTTTAAATATGATGGATGGCTTGAATTAATAGAGATGAATTTCATCTAGCTTGGGATAGATTTGAATTGCTAAATATTATTCTCTATAGGTTGAAGGACCAGCTTCTAAAGTTTGGCTTCATCAATAGCGATGGGACATGCTTGATAGAGAACATCGATTGATGTGGACGGAGAAGTGTCACTGATGTCTGGAGGACATTGACAGACTGGTTCAAATGAAGAGAGGTTGATCTTGAGAAGGACTTCTAAATTGAAGCCATAATAGCAATTAGAAATCAATCNAGATGGAGAAGTGTCACTGATGTCTGGAGGACATTGACAGACTAGTTCAAATGAAGAGAGGTTGATCTTGAGAAGGACTTCTAAATTGAAGCCATAATAGCAATTAGAAATCAATCAACTAGGTGAAAACAGAGATGAAGCGCTTGCAACTAGTATGTAAGCAGAGAAATGTTTGCTTTATCATGCATTGGTATACGTCTTTATGTTAAACTTTGATTACCATAAAGAAGAGAAGAAGAGTTTGCAACCGGAGGTGTCGGTAGTCCTATTTGTCGTTACTGTGGTTATGACGAGAGGTGCAGCACTTCTTTTGGTCTCAAAGGTAAGCTCTGATTTTCTTCGGAAGAAATCTCTTAAAGTAGTCTTTATTTTGTATGAAATCTACTATCTCGGCCATTAAAACTCCAACAAAGTTGGTTTCAGTGTTTGGTTTTGGGTAGTTGGGGTACGTTATATAGAGCCAAATGTGGGTCTTGATACCAGGCCTGACTGCCTTGGTCGTACGTTCTATCTATCGCCCTATGATCTTGGGGTGATCGAGCAACTTCGTAATGAGGACTTGCATAAGGACGTAATTTGTGTCTTGCTTTCCACCTTTGCTTCGGGTTGTTCTTTTCTTTGCATGATGGGTGGAGGATTTTACTTTAGAGGAGATGGGGTTGGATTTATATTTCTTAGTCGATATGAGGTTGTTTGTTAGCTTGAACAATGCATCTAGCATCTTCGATTGTTATAAGCCAAAAGTGTAACAAAAGGTTCCTTCCTTCAGCCTTTAAGATGTAAGCTCTGACTCTATTTTTGGTGAAATATTGGAAGGGTCTGTGAGCTTTTTTGAGGCTTTTGGCACTGATGAATTATGCAACGAACATTCATTTGAAATCAAAAAATGATGTGATTACTTCTAGTGGTAATTCATTGAACCATTTGAGCGCTAACTCGCTCAGCATGGTAAAGAAAAGACAACATTAGAGTGTATCAGTGATTTTTAGTAAACATACGATTGACTCAAACAAAGCTATGTGGTCGGCCGAATTGGTTTGCCCTTTATTGTAGGACTCTAGCTCTGAGATCTTGAATCATTCTACAGACTTAGCCTCAAAGGTTTGCCGTGAGAATGCATTATTCAATACACCCAATCCACTACAAGAATTCAACAAATTTTCATTGGCCAAATCGGACGCATATTAAACGTAAATCTGAAGATATTTGAGTATTACTGTCGGATTTGCACCAGATTTACGTTTTTTTTAAGAGTAATTCAGGGGTCGATAATATTAATTCCATCAACTGTGCATCGAACTATTTCTACGCAGTGTCGACTTTTGCGTTGTTATAGCGTCAGACTTGTTTAGTATGCACGTGTATCGGCTTTTGCATTTGAAAACATCAGATGATAAATAATATTGTCTGATTACTGTTGGATTTGTGTCGGACNCAGGTCTCAAAGGGAAGCTCCAATTTTCATCAGAAGAAATCTCTTAAAGTAGTCTTTATTTTGTATGAAATCTACTATCTCGGCCATTAAAACTCCAACAAAGTTGGTTTCACTGTTTTGTGGTTTTGGGTGGTTGGCGCACGTTATATAGAGCCAAACGTGGGTCTTGATACCAGGCCTGACTCCCTTGGTCGTACGTTCTATCTATCGCCCTATGATCTTGGGGTGATCGAGCAACTTTGTAATGAGAACTTGCATAAGGACGTAATTTGTGTCTTGCTTTCCACCTTTGCTTTGGGTTGTTCTTTTCTTTGCATGATGGGTGGAGGATTTTACTTTAGAGGAGATGGGGTTGGATTTATATTTCTNATTATTATTATTACTATCTCTCCGCATCCTTTTTGTCGAACACCTCATCGTAGCGAAATGAACTTTTTCCTTAGGTAAAATCGACGTTTTGGACGCACTGATGTGACTCGTTTCGTCGTTCGTGGTCGTTCAAACCACTTTTTTAAGTAATTTGGGTCAAAACGATAATTTGCGCTTATTTACCTCGCTCGCGTTATTGTGGTGCAATGAGCGTCTTTTTCAAGTGGAATCGACGTTCCGGACTCACTCGCGTGGTCCGTTTCGTCGTTCGAGTTATTTGGACAACTTTTTCAGCAATCGAGTCCAAAATGATAATTTGCGTATTTTTATCCCGTATTTGAACCGTTAACGACATGAACACCCTCCTTAGGTAATATCGATGTCCCATACGCCCATGACATCAAAAACCGATGCCAACAAAAGACCCCCAACAAGTGTGCTGCGCCACTGAGGCACTGTGCACTTGTTGGAAGCATCCTCAAAAGAAAGTCTCTCCTGGTAGTCAAGGTAACATCCCAAGAGAAGGTTAAAAAGAGAACCTCAACCAAACCAGATAAACTAGACAGAGTATGATCGAGGGTGTAACTTGCCAGTTGAAATCGGTCAATTGTGCTGCGCCATTGGGACACAATGCACTTGTTGGAAGCATCCTCAAAAGAAAGTCTTTCCTGGTAGTCGAGGTAACCACAAAAATATGTTCAGAGGTCATAAAAGCATAACCTAAGAAATAGGTTCAGAGGCCATAAAGGCATAACCTAGAGAGGTGGTTCAGAGGCCGTAAAGACATAACCATAAAAATATGTTCAAAGGCCATAAATACATAACTTGGGGAGGTAGTTCAGAGGCCGTAAAGACATAACCACAAAAATAGGTTCAGAGGCCGTAGAGGCATAACCTAGAAGGGTGGTTCAGAGGCCGTAAAGGCATAACTATGAAAATAGGTTCAGAGGCCATAAATGCATAATCTAGGGATGAGTTCAGAGGCCATAGAGACATAACTCAAGCTAATGGTTCAGAGGCCGTAGATGCATAACTATGAAAATAAATTCAGAGGCTGCAGAGACATAACCTAGGAGGGTGGTTCAGAGGCTGTAAAGACATAACCATAGAAATATGTTCAGAGGTCACAAAGACATAACCTAGAAGGGTGGTTCAGAGGCCGTAGAGGCATAACCACAGAAATAAGTTTAGAGGCCGCAAAGACATGACCCAAGAGACCATAGAGACAACTCAAGCTAGTGGTTCAGAGGCCGTAGAGGCATAACCACAAAAATAGGTTCAGAGGCCGCAAAGACATAACCTAGGAGGGTGGTTCAGAGGTCGTAGAGGCATAACCACAAAAATAGGTTCAGAGGTCACAAAGACATAACTTAGAAAATAGGTTCAGAGGCCATAAAGACATAACCTAAGTGGGTGGTTCAGAGGCTGCAGAGACGTAACCACAAAAATAGGTTCAGAGGTCATAAAGACATAACCTAGAAAATAAGTTCAGAGGCCATAATGGCATAACCTAAGAGGGTGGTTCAGAGGCCGCAAAGGCATAATCTAGGGATGAGTTCAGAGGCCGCAGAGGCATGACCCAATGGATCCCAGCCAGGCCAGATAAACTGGACATGATATGGCTGAGGGAAAGTGTGCCTGACCATATTCAAAACGGCACATCGATCTATCTGACCACATTCGAAACAACAGAATCGATGGAAACCCCGTACCTGACCTCATTCGAAATGGTAGGGGAGAATGCTCAATCATCTCGTATGACAAAGTCTCATGTTATTTTTCCCCTGAAAGAGACCCCGATTGCGAGTCTAACTGATCTCCTTGAGACGAAACACCCATTACATTAATCAGGTGACTATAAAACACAACATATCCTGATCAGAGGTGGTGATCAAACCAGTGACTATATAGTATAGCCGACCGAGAAGGATGGTTCAGAGGCCCTGAAGGCATAACCAAAGACAGTGGTTTAGAGGCCATAAAGACATAACCACGAAAATAGGTTCAGAGGCCGTAAAGACATAACCCAGGGATGAGTTCAAAGACTATAAATGCATGACTCAAGCTAGTGGTTCAGGGGCTACAGAGACATAACCACAAAAATAGGTTCAGAAGCCGTAAAAGCATAACCTAAGGGTGAGTTCAAAGGCCGTAGACCCAAGGTATGTCTGAAGACAAAATACTCTCGTAAATGAAACAACCCAAAAGGGCATGTGGTTTGATAAGCATCGAAGTATAAAACTATCATAAGTTTCGCTGAAAGGTCCCTTAGACCTAGCGAAGTAGCTATCACTGGGGATCCATGAATCAGCCGTCAGACCAATACAACATGGTACTCGACATGACAGACAAAACCAACCAGATTAATCACGAATATCAACGGGGTTACATGACCTAGCACGGTCTAACCGCTAAGGGTGCTCTAAATGAACTAGCAAGGAAATTCTCATTGAGGATTTCCCCATCACTTAACAAAGTAGTTTTGCTGGGGAGACATCAAATATCTCGGTGTAGACATGGACTAGCTGAACGACTGATACAAAATGTCATTCGATGGGGCAGACCAAACCAACTAAGCCGATCAAAATATCATCGAGGTGGACTCAAAAGTCCAAATGTAGGGTGATTTAAGCT
Organism: Phalaenopsis hybrid cultivar; assembly: GCA_002079205.1. Classification (NCBI taxonomy): domain Eukaryota; kingdom Viridiplantae; phylum Streptophyta; class Magnoliopsida; order Asparagales; family Orchidaceae; genus Phalaenopsis; species Phalaenopsis hybrid cultivar. The sequence continues at coordinate 52,224 of JXCR01051818.1, forward strand.
AGCACTAGTGAAGTAAGTCTCGCTAAAATGTCCCTCAAAACTAGCGAAATAGCTATAGCAGGGGAGAGCTCAACGGATATTTCCAACAAGAACTGACTAAGACAATTCTCGTCGGGGAAATACCGGGGCAAACGTCAGGCATCAAAAACGGCTCTGACGAAGGACATGAAACAGATAGATAATAGACAAAGTCTAGAACCGATACTACATGTCGCTTTGACAAGACAATGAAAATTGACCGAGTCAAAAATATTAAAGAGGGTGGATGAATAGAACATATCAACCCTATATATAATATTGCTACCAGAGATTTGGTAGAATAAATTCCGCTGGGGAATTGCTGCAGTATCTAAGAATGGTTGGTCAAAACATAACTTTCCAACCATAAGGTTATGTTGCCCGCAGGTTAACCCGAAAAACATCTCTCGAAGGGGAAAACACCACACTCATTTGAAGTGAGTGAGAAACTCTAATTCGGACCTACTCAGGGTGCTTAAACGAATAGAGGTGGCGAGGAATGAAGCATACCTTCTCGCACAAAAATGTATTAATCGAACTTGACCTTGGACAATCGAGACACCTGAGAAGGGTTGGACGAAATAGAGTGTACCAACCAAGTGGTGTTTACCCATAAGACAAAAACCAGAACATATCTCATAAGAGGGAATATACCACACATATGAAGTGAGCGGGAGGAGCATATCCATATAAAGGTGCTGGGTTCGGACCTTATGTAGAAAAGATAATCAAAACAGAATGCTAGGAAAGGGCATGACTTCCCTGCATAAGACAAATATCAATCTAAATTGACTTTCATCAATCGATATATCGCAAATGGTTAGCTAGACAAGATATGCTAACGACGGAATCATGAAACTAAGCTCAGATCCTCTAAAAAGGGTATTTTCCACTCTCATTTAGAGTGAGTGGGGGAAAAATGTATCTACCACACTCATTTATATTGGGTGGGACACGCTCGTTCACTGCTCGAAGCGAGGAATTGTAGGAAAAAAAAGATAAGAGAAGTACTTAGCTTCTCTTACACTGATTACTGGTGCACCAGGTAAAAGCTGCCCGTATGACTTCCACTTTGTATGTGTGATAATTCAGAAATCAGTTTTAAGAGATGTTCAAGATCTCTCTTACGTGCAATAGCACACACAAAAGGGTGGGTGTACCATATGTCGTACAACATGCCCATGGAGCTACTGAGAGCATTCCATGCCATTCATATATTTTTTTTATTGGAATATATATTTTTTATCTCTAGCTTAAGCCGTTATTAGAAATTATCTGGTGTGACATACCAAATCGAATTATCAAATAGAGTGGACGATTAGAACATACCAACCCTATGTATGGTACTCCCATCATAGATTTGATAGAATGAATTCCGCTGGGGAAATACCACAGTATCCAAGAATTGTTGGTAAAAAAGTAACATTCCAACCACAAGGGTATGTAGCTCTCAGGCTGACCCATAAAACATCCCTCGAAGGGGAAAATACCACACTCATTTGAAGTGAGTGGGAAACTCTAATTCGGACTTACACGAGGTGCTCAACCGAATAAGTGTGTTAAGGAAAGAGACAGAACTTTCCCGCACAAAAGAGATATCAATCGAACTTAACCTCGGTCAGTCTAGACACGTATGAAGGGTTGAGCAAAATAGAGTGTGCCAACCAACTGGTGTCTAGCCATAAGACAAACTAAAACATATCTCACAAGAGGGAATACATCACACTCATCTAAAGTGAGCAAAACAAGCATATCCGTAAAAAGATGCTCAGTTCGAATCTTATGTAGAATGGGTAACCGACAAGAATGCTAAGAAAAGGCATGAATTTCCTGCAATAACGCAAATATCAATCGAAATTGACTTCCGTCAATTGGAGATACTGCAAAAGGTTAGTCAAACATCATTTGCTAACCATTGAATGCTTAGTTATAAAGCTGAGCTTCAATCTTCTAAAAAAAGAACATCTTCCAATCTCATTTATGACGAGTGGAACAAACGTATCTACCACGCTCATTTATGATGGGTGGGACACGATCATTTGTACACGCTCGAAGTGAGAGACCGAAAAGAGAGGATAAGAGAAGTAGGCTTTTCTCACACTGATTACTGGTTGCGCCAGGTATAAGCTGCTCGTAGGACTTCCACTTTGCCTGTTTGATAATTCAGAAATCAGTTTTAAGATATGCTCAAGACTTCTCTTACGTGCATGAAGCACAAAAAAGGTGGGGTACGGTATGTCGTACCACATGCTCATAGAGACGACTAGTCGACTTCTAAAGGAAGGACTGTTGGACCCATAGAGTTGACACATAAAGTGTAGAAGAATGTGGGTGTACACTATGTTGTACAACACGCCCACGGAGCTACTAGATCCTTTCATGTCATTCATATTTTTATTGGCATTTATATTTTTTTATCTACTGCATAAGCCGTTATCAAGAATGATCTGATGTAACATACCAAATCAAACTGGTATGAGGAGCTTTCTTGTAGGCATCTCATATTCATGACCAACTATACCATGCAAAATATAGTGTTTGCAAAATTCAGGTCCAGGTGGGATTTTCCTTAAGTACTCTTCCCTAGACCCTTTCTTTTAATTTTTTTCACCCTTAGCCTAATAGGCCTCGTCATTCGTATCCGGATGTCAAGGAAATATTTTTATTTTGGAGATGTCTTTAAATTAATTACTGATCTATCAGTCATCCCAATGTCACTTAACAATTCTCTGAAACTCAATATTCTAAGGATTTTATCAGGAGAATTTTGAAATAAAAAAAGTTCTTTATATCGAAATTTTTGATTTCTCGCTCACCTCAAGCTTCTTCTCAGGAGTGTTGGCTGAATTTCTCTTTTTAAGGCCTTTTTGCATTTTTTTTTATTTTTCCTGAGAATTACTATATCTGGTAGAGCTTCTTTTGTAATAAAGTAGTTTGTTTTGNTTGGCAATTAAAGTTATTGCAAAAGGTTAGCTAGGCATCATTTGTTAACCATGGAATGCTTAGTTATAAAGCTAAGTTTTAATCTTCTAAAAAGAGGGCATCTTCCAATCTCATTTATAAAGAGTGGAATAGACGTATCTACCACGCTCATTTATGATGGGTGGGACACGATCATTCAGACACGCTCGAATCGAAAAGAGAGGATAAGAGAAGTACTTGACTTCTCTTACACTGATTACTAGTTGCGCCACGTATAAGCCGCCCGTAAGACTTCCACTTTGTCTGTTTAACAATTCAAAAATCTTTTTTAAGAGATGCTCAAGACCTCTCTTACGTGTAATCAAGCACAAAAAAGGTGGGTGTACGATATGTCGTACAACATGTCCACAAAAAAGGTTAGCCGACTTCCAAAGGAATGACTGCCGAGACCCTAGGGTCAACACATGAAGAGTAAAAAGTGGTGGGCAGAATCTTAGCCCGAAAAGCAAGTCAACTTCCAAAGGAAGGACCGTCGAACCCATATGATTGACACATAAAGTGTAGAAGAAGGTGGGTGCACTCTATGTTGTACAACATGCCCACGGAGCTACTGAGAGCCTTTCATGTCATTCATTTTTTTTATTGGCATATATATTTTTTATCTTCTGTAAAAGCCGTTATCAAGAATGATCTGATGTAACATACCAAGTCAAACTGGTATAAGGAACTCTCATGCAGACATCTTAGATTCATAACCAGCTATACCATGCAAAACATGATGTTTGCAAAATTCAGGTCCAGGTGGGATTTTCTTTAAGTACTCTTCCCTAGCCCCTTTCCTTTAATTCTTTTCACCCTTAGCCTAATAGGCCTCATCATTCGTATTCGGGTGTCAAGGAAATATTTTCATTTTGGAGATGTCTTTAAATCCATTACTGATCTATTAGTCATCTCAATGTCACTTAACAATTCTCTGAACCTCAATATTCTAAGGATCTTATCAGGAGAATTTTGAAATCAAAAAGTTCTTTATATCAAAACTTTTGATTTCCCGCTCACCTCAAGCTTCTTCTCAGGATTGTTGGCCAAATTTCACTTTTTAAGGCCTTTTTGCACTTTTTTTTATTTTTCTTGAGAATTACTATATCTGGTAGAGCTTCTTTTGTAATAAAGTAGTTTGTTTTGACTCAAAATTCTCCCGAATAAGATTCTTAAAATTTCATGATCCATTACTTGTTAAGCTTCCATCGATCTAGCTGAATGAATAAGTAAGAGATCTAAATATTCTCTGAAACTACTAGCATCTCAATGACACCCATCTAGTCATTCTGAGGTATTCTCAGGACTTAGGTGAAAGNGAGGCATGATTCAGTGTGACATACCAAATCAAACTGGTATGAGGAGCTCTCTTGTAGTCATCTCATATTGACGACCAGCTATACCATGCAAAATATAATGTTTGCAAAATTCAGGTCTATGTGGGATTTTCCTTAAGTACTCTTCCCTGACCCCTTTCCTTTAATTCTTTTCACCCTTAGCTTAATAGGCCTCATCATTCGTATCTAAGTGTCAAGGAAATATTTTCATTTTGGAGATGTATTTAAATCCATTACTGATCTATCAATCATCCCAATGTCACTTAACAATTATCTGAACCTCGATATTCTAAGGATCTTATCAGGAGAATTTCAAAATCAAAAAGTTCTTTATATTGAAACTTTTGATTTCCGGCTCACCTCAAGCTTCTTCTCAGGAGTGTTGNATCTATTAGTCATCTCAATGTCACTTAACAATTCTCTGAACCTCAATATTCTAAGGATCTTATCAGGAGAATTTTGAAATCAAAAAGTTCTTTATAAACTTTTGATTTCCCGCTCACCTCAAGCTTCTTCTCAGGAGTGTTGGCCAAATTTCACTTTTTAAGGCCTTTTTACACTTTTTTTTATTTTCCTGAGAATTACTATATCTGGTAGAGCTTCTTTTGTAATAAAGTAGTTTGTTTTGACTCAAAATTCTCCTGAATAAGATTCTTAAAATTTCATGATCCATTACTTGTTAAGCTTCCATCAGTCTAGCTGAATTGAAAAGTAAGAGATCTAAATAGTCTTTGAAACTACTCATATCTCAATGACACCCATCTAGTCATTCTGAGGTATTCTCAAGACTTAGGTGAAAGTTCATTAAAGGAAGGGANGTTTAATTTTCCCTGAGAATTACTATATCTGGTAGAGCTTCTTTTGTAATAAAGTAGTTTATTTTGATCAAAATTCTCCAGAATAAAGATTCTTAGAATTTCATGATCCATTACTTGTTAAGCTTCCATCGGTCAAGTTGAATGGAAAAGTAAGAGATCTAAATAGTCTCTGAAACTACTAACATCTCAATGACACCCATNGAATAAGATTCTTAAAATTTCATGATCCATTACTTGTTAAGCTTCCATCGGTCTAGCTGAATGGAAAAGTAAGAGATCTNTCGAATCTCAATATTCTAAGGATCTTATCAGGAGAATTTTGAAATCAAAAAGTTCTTTATATTGAAACTTTTGANCATAGGCTTCGTCATTCTTATCCAGGTGTCAATGTAATATTTTCATTTTAAAGATGTCTTTAAATATATTACTGATCTATCAGTCATCCCAATGTCACTTAATAATTCTCTGAACCTCAATATTCTAAGGATCTTATCGGGAGAATTTTGAAATCAAAAAGTTTTTTATATCGAAACTTTTGATTTCCCGCTCACCTCAAGCTTCTTCTCAGGAGTGTTGGCCAAATTTCACTTTTTAAGGCCTTTTTGCACTTTTTTTTTTTTTCCTGAGATTTACTATATCTGGTAGAGCTTCTTTTGTAATAAAGTAGTTTGTTTTGACTCAAAATTCTCCCGAATAAAGATTCTTAGAATTTCATGATTCATTACTTGTTAAGCTTCCATCGATCTAGTTGAATGAAAAAGTATGAGATTTAAATAGTCTCTAAAACTACTAACATCTCGATGACACCCATCTAGTAATTCTGAGGTGCTCTTAAGACCAGGTGAAACTTCATTAAAGTAAGGGATTCAGCCATCGTGACTTAGTTTGAATCCCCCAAACCACGAGGATTTGCAAATCCTAAGAAGGTGCATACATGGTCTGGCTTAATCTGATCCTCAGGATCTATCTTAAGTTCAACCTCAAGAATCATTAAAGGTAATCCCAATACAGGATCAACTGAGGGGCATGATTCCTTTCAAAACCATCTTAACGGCCTCCAAAAATTGGAGTCGGAGCATCAGCAGATGCAGAGATATCTCAGCCAGATAAGTAAGGTCTAACCAGTAACGTCGGATATCGAGGTATCACGACGAGTCATGGACTGATTGTAGAGATAAAATGCTCTAATCAGTTCAACATGACTATCAATAAGGTGCTAAAAATCAACTAAGTCAAACAAAATATCCACGAAATTGGATATAGGAGATGTATCAATCAAGCAATGATGCTTTCTCACCAAGAACAAACTATAAATTCAACAAGATTCTTAACAAAAATGAGGCACCATATCCTAGTCATGTTCAAAGAAGACAAACTAAATCACATGCTTAGACATGCATAATGTTCTTAGCAATGAAATGCTCTCATCGAGAGCTTAACTAAAAGGCAAACTGGCTTAAATTGAATGAGACACTCTCAAATAGCCCGGGAGATGTGTATCCCGACTAAACATGGATCGATCAAGACTATCAAGGTAGTCTAATCGATACAATATGTCATCAACAAATAGGTTTCGGGGCATCCCCCAATTGGAGTATAGAATATCCATACTAGCCTTGCATAATTGGTGAAAAGAGGTAAGATAAAACACTCTTCAAAGAAAAGGCAAGTAAACCCCTCACCATCAAATGTAGAAAGTCATTCTACATGCAGTGTCGGGATATCAAGAGGCGTGGTCGCAGGAATTTCTCTAACGCACTGGGTATTAGCCAAAGTAGAGCGATCAAATTGTGTCTTCAAATAAGGTGAGAATCAGCGAGGTGCACCCTGGACCTCTCTTTATCAAAATAGGACAAATTCATCTTTATCGATGAAAAGAAAGCCACAAAATTTTTCTTATAGCTCATGGAAAGAGTAGGCAAATCAAATATGGGCAAAAGTCACTCCAACATAATTATAATAATACCTGACACAACATCAGGTATAATGACACTAAGTACCACACCAAGGGTCCATGCAACACCTCGGCGGTTCTCATGGACTACACAACAGATAGAAAATATCCTGACCTCGTAACGAACTGACTGACAAACCTAAGTCTCCTACTACGAGGGCCTATAGGACAAGAATAAAGAAGTTTGCTCGGACATCTAGAGGATCCAATTAAGGAACTTCTTTCAAGGAAGATGATGTAGTCCTCGTAGAGGGGAAATTGCTCCAAAAATCTTCTTAGCAAGGAGATCTGTAATGGAGTCATCAATATGGACCACAGATTTAGAGTAATCTAGATCCTAAGGAGGGAGAGCCCTCACAACTATCATGGTTGCAGTATAATACACACAATCAGACAAGACAATAGAGTAATTCTCAGCCAAGAGAGTGCTAAATTTCTCATCAACTGGAACCACAATAGGTAAATAGACCTGTGGCTAAGTCAGCTGCAGTAATTGTAGCAGTCTGTTCCTATTCTTCTGAACGCTCTTGCCTAATGTAGGGACAGGAAAGACCTCAGAGAAAACCTAGAACGATGGAGGTTGGGACGGTCGTCAAACCAGCGGAAACATTTTCTCTTAAAAAGGTGAACATGTTGCTCAATTTAAGGTAGAACATGATGAACATATATAGAAACCTGAAGTAGAACATGCTGCTCAATTTGCAGCAACATATTCCTATGCTTCCTGGCATTCCTGCCTAATCGAGGGACAGGTGGAACCTCAGGGGAACTGGAATAGAAAGAGAGCCAAGATAGAAGTCACGATGGTGACACTAGTAACAGACCTACTGGTAGCAAAAGACTCACATGCCTATGGCAGGGAGATCCATGAGAACATGGAGGGATGGGTCTAGAAAAGACTGTTAGGTGCTGTGATGCTTTGGTATGGAGCATCGGCCTCTTTTTGCAAAATAAGCGGGTGCGACGCCAGCCACTGCAGCAAAGACAACTCGATATGCATGACTCCCCTTTTAAGGGGGAGAGCACAAAGAAAATGCCTCAGAGGGCGTAAAAATAACTCAATATGCACATCCCCCACTTAGGGGAGGGAACAGAGCCAAACGCCTAAAAGGACATAGAAATAGCTCAATATGCTCATCTCCCCATTTAAGGAGGAGGGAACAGAGTGAAACGCCTAAGAGGGCGTAGAAATGACTCAATATGCATGTCTCCCCTTTTAAGGGGAGGGCATAGAGTAAATGCCTGAAAGGGCGTAGAAAAGACTCAATATGTACGTCTACCCTTTTAAGGGGGAGGGCACAGAGCAAACGCCTCAAAGGGCATAGGTTCACGTAAGGTAATCCCACAGGGGTGCTTGAAGGAACTGAAGGTTATGACACCCTCAGGAGCAGAAAGCTCGCTCTGGGAGAAGGGAAAGGGTTCCCCCAGCGGTAGCGATCATATCCATCTTTCTGCTCTTCCGCGTAGCGGGGCAAAAAGGGATAATGATTTCAAACAGGAAAAATGTTATGAAATCAATCAAAAAAATACAACAACATCGATGCATGCGATAATGTAGCAATCGAACTGTCGACAGTGAGAAAAGGACAGAATGCATCCAGTTACTACCCCTAACAACTTACACATGGACTGAAAACCAAGGTCCACAAAAGGCTCAGGTGTGACTCGAAGGAAGAGAACCAGGCCATGATAATATGAGCAAAACTCCTAGTACGGAGAGAGGTTATAACCCCAATAAGTGAAACTCCAAGTATGGAGAGAGAGACTCATCCCCAGCGGAATCGCCAAATTTTGTTTCCGTTCATTTTTCTCTTTTTTTATTTGTAAAGAAGTCGTCAGCTTGTCGATTGTCGTATACTTCCCCCATTCAAATAAATCTCCCTCCCGAACCATATAAATGATTCGAAGAGGAGTGGAACCGAATAAGAAGGGACATACGACAAAAAGACAAACAAGAGAAAAAGTAAAAGGTGGAGAGTCTACGTATAACAAACCTCGCAAGGATAGGTTAAGAATATCCACCCAAACAACATCGGGTGGAGGCACCTTAAACAAATATCTGCAAAAGAAGTATCTACGTAGACTAGTCATAACCAAAGACTCACGTGTATGCACCTGTTCAGGGGTCAAGAGCACTCCCACAGGAACGTGTTCCTACTGGTTAATTACATCTTGGGGGATACCCAAAAATACTCTCGATAAAAGGAGTTTCGCTTCATATTATCATAAATCTGGGGTAAGGCAATCAAAGGAAGGTTATTCCATGTGGGAACAGTCCCGATACTTCAAAGCTCACGCTAAGCTATCGAGCATAGAGTAAGTCTCTCACATCCCAAATGGATAGTGGCTAATCAGCACATGGGGCCCACGAAATAACCTAAATCATCTTGACAAGGATATCCCAATACATCAAAGTACGTCCGGGCCAAAGGGAAGAGGACAAATCGTCGTATCGCAAATGGGCAACAGCTCATCGGCATCAGGCCATCAAGGTGACATCATCGAGGTCAAGGAGCAACAGGGCTCAAAGGGGCTCAACAAAAAGGAAGGTCGAGTGATCCTAAAAGGTAGAGGTAATTGAGTAGGAGTACCATGGACCCGTCATACACAGCTACTAGGACCCTAAGTCTACCTGGTCGTGAAGGTAGTCAACCCAACACGTCCTGAATCAGCAATCCGTGAATTGCATCATCCACAGAAACCTCGGTAGCCCTAAGGTCAAAGGAAGGAAACACAATCCGTGAATTGCATCATCCACGAGAACCTCGGTAGCCCTAAGGTCAAAGGAAGGAAACTCTATCCTATAACTATGAACTAGAGCTCCAAGAGGTGGGACTTATACCTGTCAAAATAGCAAGGATGCCTCAAGAAAGAAAGAGAAAGTGGAGGTTCAACTACAAAGCTGAAAACGCTCCCAACAAAAGGACTTACACCCTGTCTGGGTCGGGGAGCTTTCTAACACCCTAGGCGTCCTAGACAACCACGTATATGAAGGCATGTTGGGCCAGCCAGGTTGGAAAAGTATGGGGACTCCTCCTCTAGACATGCAAAATATGAATGCAGTTATCTAGAGTGATCCTAAATATTGTGGAAGCCCTATTAATATATGTAGGAAAGTAAAAGTTGCAATTTTTAGATCTTGAATATTTTAATCCTAAATTTTAATTATCTTGAATATTTTATTTAGGATTTTGTAGAGAATTTAAATTTTAGGGTCCTTAAGGAGCCTATGTTGTATCACAAAATCCCAGATAAAAAGCAAAAGAAAGTAAGAAAAACACATGCAAGTGCAGACATGCAACATGATGCAAAAATAAAGTAAAGCAAGTCAAACCAAAATAATCAAAGATCGGTGTCGTTGGGTCGACAAAATATCCCAGAAAAGAAAAAGGGCGGTTGGACTCCGCATATTCATGCCCGTTCCTAATTCTATACATCAATATAAAATGCAGAATTAATATACAGGGCACGAGCATCTGCTCCTGATCCCCTCCACGTGGTTCCTGTGCTAACATCTCGGAACTTGTGCCCGTATCTTATTTTTGCTACAGGACTCTCCTAGACTCTAAAAAAAATACATAGAGAAAAGAAACAAACTCAATCCTGCATGAAAATAAGTGTCAGTGGGAAAACTCACATGCATACAATGTATAATGTGCCATGCTTTAAAATTGGGGGGAGCTAATAGCACCTGTAAGCAAAAGGGTCAGAAATCATTACTTGCTCCCCCCATAGCGGTACTTGTGTGTGTGTATGATCTAATAGCACCTGCAAACAAAATGGTTAGAAATCATTACTTGCTCCCCCCATAGCGGTACCTGTGTGTGTGTATAAAAATACACATGGCTCCCAGCAGAAAAACGTCCTAACACACTACCATACAAATGCAACATGCAGTCACATCACAAGCATAATGCAAAAGAAAAATATCATGCTAGGGGAACCAATCCAGCACAGAACAATAGCCAGACATCAAAAAGACTACCTAGCACCCTAAATCCTAGCCTAGCACACCGTCTAACAAAAAGTGCATCAACCTAGTATCTAAGTGTGGGGTAAGTTTTGGTATGGTATGACTTTGACGGGGTCACTTTACTGGCCCCATCCTAAGGATCCAAAAAAATCTAAAGTGTCACAAAAGGGAATGACACTAGTTTAGATTCATTGGATTCTTAGTACAGTCATACTCATGTCAGTCCTGATGACTTAACTTGCAATGCTCACTGGAATCAACCCAACAAGCAAAGCTCGTTAAGGCGTCACAACCAACACGGGGTCACTCTCCTAAAGAACCTGGCTCACTATTCATGCAAACATGCAAATGAAAATGCTAATGTAAGAAAATCAAAACATATAAGTAGTGATAAAGTGTATGTTGGTAAGTCAATGACTCATAGGAATGGGCATGCCGTAGCAGCAGGGGCCCGAAAAGAGGGTATGTCAGTAAGGCAATGACCCGAAGAAATGCTACGGTAGCGGCCCGAAAAGAGGGTATGCCAGTAAGGCAATGACCCGAAGGTAAGCATACTATAGCGGCAGGGGCCCAAAAAGAGAGTATATTGGTAAGGCAGTGACCCGAAAAGAGGGTATGCCAGTAAGGCAATGACCCGAAGGTAAGCATACTGTAGCGGCAGGGGCCCAAAAAGAGAGTATACTGATAAGGCAGTGACCCGAAGGAATGGGCATGCCGTGGCGGCAGGGGCCCAAAAAGAGGGTATACCGGTAAGGCAGTGACCCAAAAGAATACAACTTAAGGAGATGATATCGATCATGCAGATAAACATGTACATGCACATACACAACATGCAAGGGAGCAAGTGGTAGGTCGGTCGAGATGGAGCATCCAATCGAACCAAAGTATTGTGCCAGCCGGACCGGGGTAGCCGGCTGAAACACAAGTGATGTGACTGGTTTGGGTTAATCGATCGAGGCACAAGTGGTGTCAGTGCAGGTGCAAGTTCAAGATATAAGATGCAATTGCAAGTGCAACGTGCAAGTGCAAGGTGCAAGGTGCAAGGTGCAAGGTGCAAGGTGCAAGGTGTAAGTGCAAGTGCAAGTGTGATATATGACACACAATATGTAACAATGCAAGACACACATATGCAAACGGTGCAAATGACCACACATGATAGCATGTCACGCTCGTACTAACAACCTCACCTAGGAAACCTAAAGTTTAGTGCGGCACCGCCGCCTCTTGTTTTTATGAGAAAATGTGGGGAGTCTCTCCCCGGTTGTCTGAGGGAGAAACTCTCCACGGCGTTGCAAAATGTGTCAGCTACAGAGCTTTTCCCATTTTGTGAAATCCTCCTGACTTTACAAAGTTAGCCAGCTATGAAACTTCTCTTGCTTTGTCAAGTCCGACCCCCTAGCTTGTCCAAGTAAAGCTAGGGAAACCCAAAACAAGAGGAGTGAGGGACTCCGACCCATCGGGACTTATGCTAAGGCTCACAACAAATGGGAGACACTCGGCTCTACGGAGGGCATTTGGTTACGCACAGGAAGTCCTAACCTAACGGCTTGCTCTAGAAAATTGATGATCAATCACATAGGTACGTTCACGTGCCGACCCATGCCGACGCACGCACCCCATATGGGCGATCGAACCCACACGCCTAGACACCACTAAACCTAGGGCTAGCTAGGAGTTTAGGGGATCTCACCACCGCGAAGGTCACAGGTGCGTTCTCTTTACTTGCTCCAAATCGTCGACGTCCAGTCTGTGCTCCAGTGTATCCCACAATGAATCATGCAACTAGGAGAATAAGAGATAGGAATTAGTGAGGTATGCAAAGCAACCCAAAAAAATAATAATTTTGGCATAGAAAAAGAAATATAACCAAAATATACCTTCACGAGGGTGGTTGCTCGATGACGGCGAAAGAGTGGAATCCACAAGGTAAAAGACGCACGCGCCTCCTCGAACAACGACAACGCTCGCTATCCGGCGACGTCGAAGTGCTCAGGTGAAGTATCCGGCCGCCGGGAAGGTAAAATGGCGAGGTGGAGGAGTTGGTCGAGAAAAAGAAGAAGAAGAAGAAGAAGAAAGAGAAAAAATAATAATAATAATAATAAAATCGGAAGAAGGAGAAGAAGTAGAAGGAGAAGAAGAAGAAGAAGAAGAAGAAGAAGAAGAAGAAGAAGAAGAAATAGGAGAAGAAGAAATAGAAGATGAAGATGAATAAGAAGAAGAAAAAGAAGAAGAAGAAGAAGAAGAGGAAGAAGAAAAATTAAGAGAAGAAGAAGAAAAGTTAAGAGAAGAAGAAGAATAAGAGGCACGGATTAGAAGAGAGTCGGCGGTGGGGAGTTTTTCCGGTGAGGTAGAGGGTGTCACCGGCCTCCTTCGCTGGCGAGGAGAAGTCGGAGGCGGAAGCTAGGGCACGGGATGCCCTCTTCATGAAAAATTGGAGAGGGTCGCGAAGGTTTTCGCGAAGCAGGCCGTAGGGGAGAAGAGGCATGCGTGATTTTTTTTTAAAATGGTAGTATATATATATATATATATANTTGAAACTATTACTATCTCAATGACACCCATCTTGTCATTCTGTGGTATTCTCAGGACTTAGGTAAAAGTTCATTAAAGGAAGGGATTCGGTCATCGTGACTTAGTTCAAATCTACCAAACTATGAAGATTTGCAAATCCTAAGAAGGTGCATACATAGTCTAGCTTAATCTCATCCTCAGGATCTATCTTAGGTTCAACCTCAAGAATTATTAAAGGTAAGCCCAATGCAGGATCAATCGAGGGGCATGATTCCTTTCAGAACCATCTCAACGGCATCCAGAAATTGGAGTCGGAGCATCAATAGATGCAGAGATATCTCAGCCATTTAAGTAAGGTCTAACCGGTAACGTCGGATATCGAGATATCACGACAAGTCATGGACTAATTGTAGAGACAGAATACTCTGATCAGTTCAACGTGGCTATCAACAAGATGATAAAAATCAACCAAGTCAAACAAAATATCCACGAAGTTGGATATAAGAGATGGATCAATCTCGCAATGATGCTTTCTCACCAAGAACAGACTAAAAGAGTCAATAAGTTCTTAATAAGATGAAGCACTAAATCCAAGTCAGGTTCAAGGCAGATTGACTAGATAAAATGCTAGAAAAATAGAGTTGTCTTAGCAACAAAATGCTCTTATCAAGAGCGTAGCCAAAAGGCAAACTGACACAAATTGAATGAGGCACTCTCAAACAGTCTGGGAGATATGTATCCCAGCTAAAACACGGATCGATCAAGACTAAAAGAGTGGTCTAGTCGATACAACATGCCATCAATAAGAGATTTTGGGGTGCCCCCCAATTAGAGTATATAACATCCATACTAGCCTTGCATAATAGGTGAAAAGAGGTAGGATAAAACACTCTTCGAAGCAAAGGCAAGTAAATCCCTCACCGTCAAATGTAGAAAGTCATTCTACATGCAACGTTGGGATATCAAGAGGAGTGGTGGCAGGAATTTGCCTAACGCACTGGGTATTCGTCAAAGTAGAGCGATCAACCTCTGTTCTTAAAAAAAGTGAGAATCGATGGGGGTACACCCCGTACCTCCCTTTATCAACATAGGAAAAATTTATATAGCGCGATGAAGAGGAAGCCATAACATTTTTCTTATAACTTATAGAAAGAGTAGGCACATCAAATGTGGGCAAAAGCCACTCCAACGGGATCACAGTAATACCTGACACAACATCTGGTACAGTGGCACTAAGTACCACACCAAGGGTCCCATGCAACACCTCGGCGGTTCTCATGGACTACACAACAGATAGCAAATATACCGACCTCATAATGGTCTGACAGGCAAACCTCGGTCTCCTACTACGAAGGCCTATAAGACAAGATGAATAAAAAAATTTCTTTGACATTTGGAGGATCCGGGTAAGGAATTTCTCTCAAAGAAAAGGACCCAGTCCTCGTAGAGGGGAAATTGTTCCAATAATCTTCTTGGCAAGGAGATTTGTAATGGAGTCATCAATATGGAGCACAAATTTAGAGCAATCTAGATCCTAAGGAGGGAGAGTCCTCACAACTATCATGGTTGGGGTATACTCCACACAACCAGACAAGACAATAAAGTGATTCTCAACCAAGAGAGTGCCAAATTTCCCATCAACTGGAACCATAACAGGTAAATAGACCTGTAGCTAAGTCAGCTGCAGTAATTGTAGCAATTTGTTCTTATTCCTCTGGACGCCCTTGCCCAATGTAGGGATAGGCGAGACCTTAGAGAAAACCTAGAACGATGAAGGCTGGGACGCTCATCAAACCAGGAGAAATGTTTCCCCTTAAATAGGATGTTGCTCCTACGATTTTCTCGGTCAGCAACATGGACTGCAAGATGAGAATGACCTGCTTCCTGGGGAGGAAATATCCTCCACGCAATCCTGGCTGGAACATAGTCCATATTGTCAGACATAGGAGAAAAATGATTTTTAGTTGACAGGATTTGAGCATCATCCCGTGCCGGAACCAAAAGGAGTCATGGTCGGGACATGGTCCACACTGCTAGATGATAAAAAGGGTGATTCTCAGCCGACAGGACATAAACATGATCCTGGGCCGAAACCAAAGAGAGTTATGGTGGGACATACCACACCGCTAAAGGACAGTGTCGTGAACAGGTAACTCTAGCTCTCTTAATACAACATCCATGTGATGGACATCCTCAAAACACTAAAGGACTACAAGAGAGGCCAGGAAATAAGAAAGTGTGTTGTAGCGCATCGCCATCTGGTATCAACCTCTTCCTCAATGGAAAATTAGCATAGATATGAGTTGCTACGACGAAAGGAGTGCTACATGCACAACTCATCCTTTTCAAAGGAAAGCATGATGCAAAACTCCAACATAGGCATGGTCCTCTCAACTGGGGGCAGTAGCAAAACGACTCACAATTTGAGGGCCAAAGACACCTCCTAAACTGGAATCAAGATAGGTATATATAAACATGAAGCAGAACATGCTACTAAATTTGCAGTAATCTATTCCTAGTCCTTCTGGCCTTCTTGCCTAATCAAGGGACAGGTGGAACATCAGGGGAATCAGAACAGAAAGAGAGAATCGGGACTGAAGTCATACCGGCGACAATAGTGACAAACCTACTGCTAGTAAAATACTCACCTACCTATGGCAGGGAGATCAGTGAAAACACAGAGGTACGAGTCTGGAAAAGACCGTCAGGTGCTGCAGCGCTTTGGTATCGAGCATCGGCCTCCTTTTGCAAAAGAAGTGGGCGCGATGCCAACCACTGCAGCAAAGACAACTCAATATGCACGACTCCCCTTTTAAGGGGGAGGGCACAAAGAAAATGCCTCAGGGTCCGTATGAATAAATCAATATGCATGTCTCCCCTTTTAAGGGAAGGGCATAGAGTAAATGCTTGAAATGGCGTAGAAACAACTCAATATGCACGTCTCCCCTTTTAAGGGGGAGGGCATAGAGCAAATGCCTCAGAGGGTGTAGGATTAAATAAGGTAATCCCACAGGGGTGCTTGAAGGAACTGAAGGTTATGAAACCCACAGGAGCAAAGAAAGGGCTCTGGGAGAAGGGAAAGGGTTCCCCCAGCGGTAGCGATCATATCCATCTTCCTGCTCTTCCGCATAGTGGGGCAAAAAGGGACAACAATCGGAAATAGGAAAAGGTTATGAAATCAATAAAAAAATATAATGACATCGATGCATGCGATAATGCAGCAACCGAACTGTCGAGGGTGAGAAAGGGACAGAATGCATCGAGTTGCTACCCCTAGCAACTGATACATGGACTGAAAACCAAGGTCTCACCAAAGGCTCAAACGTGGCTCAAAGGAAGAGAACCAGGTCACAATAATATGAGCAAAACTCCTAATATAAAGAGAGGATATAACACCAAAAAAACAAAACTCCAAGTATGGAGAGAGAGACTCATCCCCAGCGGAGTTGCCAGATTTTGTTTTCGTTCATTTTTCTCTTTTTTATTTTAAAAGGAGTCACCAGCTTGTCGATTGTCGTATACTTTCCCCATTCGAATAAATCTCCCTCCTGAACCGTATAAATGATTCAAAGAGGAGAGGAATCGAATAAGAAGGGACATACAATAAAGAGACAAACAAGAGAAAAAGTAAAAGTGGAGAGTCTACGTGCGATAAACCTCGCAAGGATAGGTTAAGAATATCCGCCCAAAAAAGATTGGGTTGAGGCACCTTAAACCAATATCCGTGAAAGAAGTATCTACATAGACTAACCATAACCAGAGAGTCAGGTGTATGTAACTGTTTTGGGGTCAAGAGCACTCCCAGAGGAACGTGTTCCTACTGGTTAATTACATCTTGAGGGATACTGGGTCAAGAGCACTCCCAGAGGAACGTGTTCCTACTGGTTAATTACATCTTGGGGGATACCCCAAGAATAGATAAAAGGAGTTTTGCTTCATATTATCATAAACCTAGGGTATAAACAATCAAATGAAGGTTATTCCATGTGGTAACATTCCCAATGCTTCAAAGCTTGCACTAACTAATTAAGTAAAGAATGAGTCTCTCACACTCTGAAATGAGTAGCGGCTCATCGACACTTGGGGCCGACGGAATAACCTAAGTCATCTTAGCGGGGATATCTCAATACTTCAAAGTATGTTCGGGTCAAATGGCAGAGGACAAATCGTCGTATCCCAAATGGGTGGCAGCTCATCAGCACCGGGTCGTCAAGGTGATATCAACGAGGTCAATGAGTGATAGGGCTCAAAGGGGCTAAACAAAGAGAAAGGTAGAGTGATCCTAAAAGGTAGAGGTAACTGAATCGAGGTACCACGGACCCGTCATACACAACTACTAGGACCCTAAGTTTACCTGGTAGTGAAGGTAGTTGACCCAACACGTCCTGAAATCCCCGGTCAGCAATCCATGAATTACATCATCCACGGGAACCTCGGTAGCCCTAAGATCAAAGGAAGGAAACTCTATCCTATGACTACAAGTTGGAGTTCCAAGAGGTGGGACTTATACCTACCAAAATAGCAATGATTCCTCAGGAAAGAAAGAGGAGTGGAGGTTTAGCTACAAAGCTGGAAACGCTCCAAATAGAAGGACTTACACCCCGTCTGGGTCGGGAGTCTTCTAACGCCCTAGGCGCACTAGACAACCACTTGTATGAAAACATGTTGGGTAAGTCAGGTTGGAAAAGTACGGGGACTCTTCCTCGAGACATGCAAATATGAATGCAGTTATCTAGAACAGTCCTACGTATTGTGGAGGCTCTATTAATATATGCAAGAAAGTAAAAGTTGCACTTTTTAGATCCTGAATATTTCAATCCTAAATTTTAATTATCTTTAATATTTTTATTTAGGATTTTATAGAAATTTAGGAATTCAAATCCTAAAGAGCCAATGTTATATCGAGAAATTCCAGATAAATCACAGAAAGAAACAAAGAAAACACATGCAGATACAGACATGCAACATGATGCAAAAGATAAAACAAGCCAAATTAAAAATAATAAACAGGCTGGCGCCGCTGGGTCGGCAACATATCCCAGAAAAGAAAAGGGCGGTCGAACTCCACATATACATGCCCGGTCCTAATTCTATACATCAATATAAAATGCAGAATTAAGATACGGGGCACGAGCATCTGCTCCTGGTCCCCTCCACGTGGTTCACATGCTAACTTCTCGGAACTCATGCTCATGTCTTATTTCTGCTACAGGACCTTCTTAGACTCTTAAAAAATACATGGAGAAAAGAAAGAGACTCAATTCTGCATGAAAACAAGTGTCAGCAGGAAAACTCACATGCACATAACGTATCATGAGCCATGTCTTAAAAGTGGGGGGAGCTAATAGCACCTGCAAGCAAAAGGGTCAAAAGTCATTACTTGTTCCCCCCATAGAGGTAACTGTGTGTGTGCATATAAATAGGCATGGCTCCCTGCAAAAGAACGCCCTAACACACTACCACACATATGCAGCATGCAGTCACACCACAAACACAATGCAAAAGAAAGATACCTAGCTAGGGCAACCAATCCAACAAAGAACAATAGCCAAGTATCAAAAAGACTATCTAGCACCCTAAGTCCTAGTCTAGCATACCATCAACAAAAGGTGAGTTAACCTAGTATCTAAGTGAGGGGTAATTCTAGGTATAGTATGACTTTAACGAGGTCTTCATACCGGCCCCAACATAAAGATTTGAAGGATCTAGAGGGTGTCACGAAGAGCGATGACACAAGTTAGATCTATTAGATCTTTAGCACAGTCATACTCATGTCAATCCCGATGACTTACGCATTGCTCGCTTGGATCAACCCAACAAGCAATGCTCGTTAAGGAATCGCGACCAACACGGGGTCACTCTCCTAACGAACCTGGCTTGCGATCCATGCAAACATGCAAATCCAAATGTATGTGCAAGCAAATTAAAACATATAAGTAGTGATAAAGAGTATGCCATGAAGGCTGTGACTCATAGGAATGGGCATGCAGTAGTGACAGGGGTCCAAAAAGAGGATATGCCGGTAAGGCAGTGACCTGAAGGTGGGCATGTTGTGGCGGCAGTGGCCCGAAAAGAGGGTATACCGGTAAGGCAGTGACCCAGAGGTAGGCATGTAATAGCAGCAGGGGCCCAAAAAAAAGGTATGTCGGTAAGGCAGTGACCCGAAGGTAGGCATGTCATAGTGGTAGGGGCCCAAAAAGAGGGTATGTCGGTAAGGCAGTGACCTGAAAGAGTGCTACTCAAGTATATGATATCGATTATGCTGACAAACATGTACATGTACATACACAACATGTAGTTGAGCAAGTGGTTGGTCGATTGGGATGGAAAATCTGATCAATCCAAAGTTTTGTACCAACCGAGCCCGGGTAGCTGGCTGAAACACAAGTGATGTGCCGGTTCAGGATAACCAACCGAGCCACAAGTGGTGTCGACCAGTCTGAGGCGACCGATCGAGCCACAAGTGGTGCAAGTGTAAGTGCAAATGCAAGGTTCCAGGTGCAAGGTGCAAGTGCAAATGCAAGGTGCAGAGTGTAAGGTGCAAGGTGCAAGTGCAAATGCAAGGTGCAGAGTGCAGGTCCAAGTGCGATATATAACATACAATATGTGACATGCAAGATATGCACATGCAAACAACGAGATTCATATGACCACATATGATAGCGAGTCATGCTCGTACTAACTACCTCACCTAGAAAACCTAAGGTTTAGACCCTTCGATATGCGGCATCGCGACCTCCAGATTTGGTGTGGAAATGTGAGGAGTTTTCTCCCCGGATCTTCGAAGGGAAAAACTCTCCACGGCGTCGCAAAATGTGCTAGCTACAAAGCTTTTCCCATTTTGCGAACTCCTCCAGACTTTGCAAAGCGAGCCAGCTATGAAGCTTCTCTCACTTTGTCAAGTCTGACCCCCTAGCTTCTCCAAGTAATGTTGGGAAAAACCAAAGCAAGGGGAGTGAGGGACTCCGACCCATCCGGAATTGTGCTAAGGATCACAACAAAAGGGAGACACTCGGCTCTACGGGGGGTGTTTGGTTACGCACAGGAAGTCCTAACCTAAAGGTTAGCTCTAGGAGATTGATGATCCATCACGCTGGCACGTTGTCGCGCCGACCTATGCCGGCGCACGCACCCCGTGTGGGCGATCGAACCCACACACCTAGACACCGCTAAAACCTAGGTCCAACTAGGAGTTAGAGAATCTCACCACCGTGACGGTTGCGGACGCATTCTCTTTACTTGCGCCAAGCTCGCCGACGTCTGATCCATGCTCCAGTGTGCCTCGTAAAACGCACACAAGACAAAAGCATAGCCAATAAGGGCAAGATAGGAAGGGATCAATGAGGTATGTTAAGTACCAAAAATAAATAATTTAGCATATAAAAATATGCAACACCAAAAAAAGGTACCTTCACGAGAGAGGATCGCTCCACGACGGTGAAGGAGGAGAACCCACAAGGTAAAAGATGCTTGCACCTTCTCAAACAGCGGCAACGCTTGCTGTCCGGCGACGTCAAAGTGCTCCAATGAAGATTCTGGTGGTCGGGAAGGTAGGACGGTGAGATCGAGGAATTAGTTCACCGGCGGTGTGCACCGGGAGTGATGGAAATGTGGAGGTCAGCCCAAAAAATTGAAGCCTTTCCTCGCTATTTTACTCCGACAAAAAAACAACATTGGCAAGGTAAAAGCTGGCGGGGTTGGCCTAGAAAAAGAAGAAGAAGAAGAGGAAGAAGAAAGATACGAAAGAGAATAAAAAGAAGAAAAAGAAATAGAAGAAGAAGAAATAGAAGATGAAGAAGAAGAAGAAGAAGAAATAGAAGATGAAGAAGAAGAAGAAGAAGAAATAGAAGAAGGAGAAGAAGAAGAATAAGAAGAAGAAGAAGAAGAAGGATCGGCGATGGCTGTGAGGAGATGCGGATGGCAGGGGAGGAGGATCGGCGGCGAACGGCGCCGACGACGGAGGCAGAAGGATCGGGGTCGAGCGGTTCTCTCTGTCGTAAAAAAAATGGGAGGCGTCAGTCCAAGGGAGTTTTTGCGAATCGGGAGATAGAAGAGAGAGGAGGTGTGTCTAGTGAGATAAAAAAAAGACTTTTTTCTCTTTCTATTTTGAAAATTAATGTGAACAAGAGGCTTAGCAGTTTTTGAAAAGTCTTTAATATACCACCTGTAGAATGCAGCATGTCCTAAAAAACTCATAATTTCCTTCACACTTATTGAATAAGGTAAATTAATGATCACTTGAATTTTTGCAGGGTCTACTTCCATCCCATATTCTAAAATTTGATGTCACAAAAAACTTCCTCCTACTTCCATAAGTTGGCATTTTTCCCAATTAAGGACCAAATTTGTTTCTTCACAGTGCTTAAGAACTTTTAATGAATGTTCTAAACATGATTCAAATGAAGTTCCAAACACTGAAAAATCATTTATAAAAACTTCAATCCCTTTTTCAATTACATCACAAAAAATAGCCATCATACATCTTCGAAATGTAGCACGAGCATTACATAAACTAAAGGGCATCTTCTAAAAACAAATGTATCATAAGGGCTGGTAAAAGTTGTTTTCTCTTGATCTTCAGAAGTTATTTTTATTTGGTGATAACCAGTATATCCATCCAGAAAATAAAAGTATTTATGCTCAGATAGTATATCCAACATTTGATCTAGAAAGGGTAGTAGAAAATGATCTTTCCTTGTGGCAAGATTTAATTTTCTATAATCAATGCATATTATCCATCTTGTAACTTGTCTTATTGGTATTAACTCATTATGTTTGTTCATAGACACAGTCACTCCTCCTTTCTTAGAAACACAGTGAATATGATTAACCCATGCACTATCTGAAATAGGGTAGATAATTTCAGCATCTAACCACTTTAACATCTCTTTCGTAAAAAATTCCTTCATAATAAGATTTAATCTCCGTTGAGGAGTAGCCCTGGGTTTGCAGTTCTCTTCCATATCCATTCTATGAATACAAATTGAAGGATTGATTCTTTTTATAACAATAATTGTCCATCCAAAGGTTTTTTTGTAACTCTTCAAAGTTTTCATTAAACTCATTTCTTCATCTGAAGTTAATTTTGAGGAAAGTATAACATGTAATGTTGAAGAATCACCCAAAAAGGCATACTTCAAATGTTCAGGAAGTAACTTCAACTTAAGCTTAGGAGGCTTTTCAATTGATGGACAAAAAGATTTATCTTTTTCTGTTGTGTCCAAAACATCAAAACTTTCTCAAACATAATTTAAATCTTCCTTATAAAGATAGATTCAAATTGGTCTAATTTCTTTTCTTGCTCATGTTCTAGCACTTTCATTTCAGATTTCTCTTCATAAGTTGTTTTGAAATGACATTCACTTAGATATCTTTTCACATCCATTATATATAGCATTCATCATCTTTACCTTTTTGCAGGATTTTTTATTGATTTGGAAATATTAATCAAAATTTTTTGATTATTATCACGCATAGTTAATTCTCCTTTTCTGCACATCTATCATTGCTCTTCCTGTAGCTAAGAAAGGTCTCCCCAAAATGATAAGTATCTCTTTATCTTTCTTCATATCTACAACAATGAAATCAATAGAAAAGATAAATTGATACACTTTCACTAAGACAACTTCTATAACTCCTTTAAGATATGTTATTGAATAGTCTACTAACTACAGAGTTACAGTAGTAGGGGATATCTCTCCTAATCACAATCTCTTAAATATTGATAATAACATATGGTTAATGCGTGCACCTAAATCACGTAAAGCTTTACCATAAAATCTGTCTCTTATTGCACATGGAATTGTGAAGCTACTAGGAGCTTTAAGCTTTTCAAGAAGCTTTTTCTAAATTATAGCATTGCACTCCTTACTAAGTGCAACAGTCTTGTTATCTTCTAACATCCTTTTCGTGTTAATAATATCCTTCATAAACTTCACATAACTTGGTATTTGTCCTAATGCTTCGGCAAATGGAATGATAATTGTAAGCATCTTAAAAATTTCCAAAATTTTTGAAAATTATTTATCCAACTTCTGTTGACAGAGCCTCTGAGGATATGGAGGTGGTAACTTTTCCATGTTAACTTTAAGTGAAGAAATAGGTCTCTCTAAAGCTTTGTGAGTGTCCTCTTCAGGCTCTTTAATTTCTTTTCTCTCTACTTCAGTCTCTTTTTGAACTCTAACTTCTAATTCTCTTCCGCTTCTAAGTTCAACAGCTTTCACTTGCTCTTTATTCTGCTCTTTTGGATTTACTTTAGTATTACTAAGAAGTACTCCTTAGGATTTATTACTTAATGAATTTAATATTTGTCTTAATTGATTCTCAATATTTCTAATTGTAGCTCCTTAACTTTGCAACTGATTTCCCATTTATAAAACCACTTCTTCTAAAGACAACTTTTTCCCCTTAAAATGTTGATTACTGTTAAAACCTGGAGGATATGTTGGTCTATAATTACTATTCCCTTGGTTGTTTGAGTTTCTCAATGGGTTTACATGGTTATTCCCTCATTGTTGATTATTACCACCCGAAGTATTGTTCCAGTTAAAGTTGGGATGGTTCTTCCAACCTAGGTTATAATAGTTTGAATGTGGGTTATTCTGCTTGTTGTTCTTTCTCAGTAGTTTTTTAAATTGTTCTCATGCTTCATAAATAGATTCCCCTTCAAACTGACAAAAAGATGTAACATTATTTTTAAACTTCACAACTTTTGATGGTGAAAAATATTTAGCAAGGAATTTATGCGCTAAATCACCCCAAGTTCTTATAGATCCAGGTGATAACAAATGTAACCATATCTTAGTTTTATCCCCTAATGAGAAAGGAAAAAGTCTAAGTCTTATAGCATCATCTAGTACATCATCATATAACACACAATTCTAGAAAATTGGCAAGATGTAAATTTGGATCTTCAATTGGTGCTCCCCCAAACTGATTATTTGATCCATATGGATAATAACGAGTTTAAGTTTAAATGAATTAGCCACTACATCGGGTTTTTGAATACTACAATGAAGTTGATCCACCATAGGATTTGCATAATCTCTTAAAGGTCTAAACTCTTCAGCATTTTCATTATTTTAATTTTTTATTTCTTGAAATTTTTTTATTTTTTCAGTAATTTTTAATTTTTTTTAATTTTTCTAATTCAGAATCCTAAGTCACAAGTCTCGTGGAACCTGAACTGCGCTTACATTACTACAAAACACATTAAATAAAATAAAAACACACAAACAAGAACTTTATGTAAAAACACACAACAATATTCCTATAATAAATCTAAANTCATTTCTTGAATATTTTTTATTTTTTTCAGCAATTTTTAATTTTTTAATTTTTTCTAATTCAGAATCCTAAGTCACAAGTCTTATGGAACCTGAACTATGCTTACATTATTATAAAACACATAAAATAAAATAAAAACACACAAACAAGAACTTTATGTAAAAACACACAACAATATTCCTATAATAAATCTAAAAAATTAAATAAGTTTATAAAAAATAGAAATTTGCTTTCTAAAAATTTCTTTAAAAATTTTGTAATGTTCCCGGCAACGGCTGGGCAAAAACTTGATAGTGATGTTCTAGATAGATATCAAATGTGATGTATGTGATTATATGCTTAATTTCCTTAATAATAATTCTTACTTTGCAACGATGCCAAAAACTTGGTCCCAAGCATAATCTAAGTGAATTCTTAACATCGATGAAAATAAAATTACAGTTATAATAGTTAAATATGGGATATTATACAATTATACGTATCATTATCAAGTAATATTGAAATTTTTTATTAATCCTCGAATATCAAACCAACAAGGAAAACTACAATATGCAACTTATAAAATAGAAGAAATTAGATAGCAAAATTCTATTTAACAAAATTTTCTTACTTAAACTCTAAATATTAAAATAGGAATGAAAGTTTAATTCTTTTTGTAATTTTTGATAATTGAAAATAAAGTAAGCAATTAATTAACTTAACTGAACACTTGCAAAATGAATGCAATATAAATAGAATATCTTTTTTTCCTTATTATAAATCAGTAACAAGTATAGGAATTCTATTGTGGAAGTATTCTAATTGTGTTGTGCCAAATATGAGCAATAATATTCTTTACCCTTACTAGAGATGCTATAAAGACATTGGCTAATTTAAAGTTTGAGTAGTTCTGAAAACCGGCTAGGCAGGGAAGATACTAGCTCTGGTTGTGCCAAATAGGAGCAATAATATTATTTACCCTTACTAGAGATGCTATAAAGAACATTGTTAATCTATAGTTTGAATAGTCTTGAAGACGGGTTAGGTGAAGAAGATACTAGCTCTCACTCTAGAGTTCCTTCTTCTCCCTCCACTTGGGGCTAACATCTCGTATCAAAACCTAAAAATATAAATCAAATTGGGGGCTTTAGCTTGTCATTCTAAAGTCCTCTAATTCTACACCCTTCAAAGCTTATTTCTTTATTCATTTGCACTCAACCCCATGAACTACATTCTCATCCATGAAATCAAATGTAATTCTTACCATTTGTTGATTGATACAAAACCATCTTGGATCTAACATGTTCGTACAATAGGTATTAACATCTTAATTGGTCAAATCAAGAAGTAAATGAAGTAAAAGGTTTGAAATCATCACAACTTCTTTCAACATTAAAGACTAATACTTCACACAACTTTCTTTCAATATTTAATCACTTATTATTTTAAGTAAAAAGATAAAAAAAATCCACTCAGAATTCATGGAGAAAACACAACCACACTTGAATTTAAAAGTATAAATCATGCACAACAATAAGAAGTATAAATTAAAACCAAATGTAGTCACAAAGATAAAAACTTATCTCAAATCCTCTACAACAAATGTCTTGAAGTTCCTTCGAATCTCTTCCTTCACTCACAATACAAACTATAACTCAAAATAAAAAGAAAAGGTGGTCGGCGGCGGTGGTTACACTGGATGGATGGATGATGATTGGCCATTGAAGGTTGGCAATTGGCCTCACTCTTTTCTCTGATGATCCAAGTCTTCTTTTATAAAAATCCAAGTGGTGAATTGGTGTCTTTTTAAAATGTATCTCTATTCAATGAATCTTCTAGAAGTTTCATCCTTTCAAAAGCCAATTGAATGAATTTTCGTGTCCATGAACTATTTCCCATGTTTTTACCAAGGGTTGCATCAAACACATCTTTAAAAATTCATTCAAATTTAATGAATCATCAAATAATTACTTCTGGTGCTTAAGCGCGTGGTACCTGGTGCTTAAGCGCAGGGTACCTTACGCTTAGGCGCGGCTCTCTCTATATGATTGGCATGTAAGCACTAGTCTTAGGCGCTTAGGCTCCTCAGATAATTTTTGCTCCTTTTTCATTTTTGCTCCAAATTTGATCTTTTTTCACTCATTTTACCATTATTCATCCATTTGATTGTACTTGAAAGAAAAACACACCAATATCTTTCATTAAAACACAATATCTCAAAAATAGGTATAAAAATGTGTACATAAAGACTATATAATTTTGGTGTATCAGTATGCTTAGTTTCTCCTCTTTCCAGTTGTATGGAAGTGTTTAGAGGCATAAGATTGACACTAGCCCCAAGATAACAGAGTGCCTTTCCATTAAACTCGGTTCCTATGACATATGGGATGGTAAAACTGCCAAGGTCCTTAGTGGGCTTTTACAATTTCAGAGGGAATGTAGGTGGAAGTCTTTCAGTTGGATTAATTGAGATAACAGAGGACACTTTCCTAATACAAGTCTCACAATTGTATTAGCCTCAAGTTGGTTCTCTTTCTTTTCTACTCCAGCCCCAATTCCTACCAACTTTCACTGGTCTAAATTTTGATCTTTTGGATCCACTTCAATATTGCTTGGCAATGCTCTTGATGGTCTATTATTCATTTAGTTCACCAGCTATCTTATTTGTGTTTCCAAATTCTTGATGGCTACAACTTAGCTTTGTGAATTGTTCCCTATTTGAATGGCTAATTCATTGATAGACAATTTCTTTTGGTTTTGGTAAATAACCTGGAATTTTGGTGGGTATTGGGATTTCTAGGATTAGTTTCCTGGGTTCTACCAACTACCTACATGGTTGTTTTAATTGTTCCCTCATTGCTGGTTTTTGTTAATTGAAGAAAAGTTGAGGTGGTTACTCCAGCCTAGGTTGTAGGTGTTGGAATATGGGTTATGAACATGATTTTCTATGATATTTATGGATTGTAAGGTCAAGATGTTAGGATCTATCAATGGTCCTTAGATTTATTCATTGTTGGGTGATAGTCCATACATCAGATTCATCCTTAGATTACCTAATTTTTGAAAATCACTGCTACTTTGGTGACCAGGATAGCTAAAACATCAAATTCATGAACATTGACTGCCTTCTAAGCTGCAACTCATTCAATGGGCCATTTAAAATTTATTGGTGATCATTTCTTCTATTAATTGGTAGGCTTAATCAAAAGGTTTAGACAAGAGAGATCCTCCTACCGCCGCATCTTTTATGTATCTCAAGGACCCTACTAGACCAATGTAAAACGTTTGAATGATTATCCAATTAGGTAGGGCATGATGTGGGCACCTCCTAAGTAATTCCTTGAACCTCCCCATGAATCCTATATGAACTTTCCATTTATTTGAGTGAATGAGGTGAAGTCATTCCAAAGTTTTATAGTTTTGGATTGAGGGAAATATTTGGGAGGAAAATTTTGTGCAAAGTGATTTCAAATTGTGATTGATCCTGGGACAAGAGAGTTAAGACATACCTTAACTTTATCCCACATTAAAAAGGGAAAAATCCTTAGTCTAACAACATCTCTAGGGATATCGTTGTACCAAAAGGTGGCACACAGTTCAAGAAAATTGGCTACGTGAAGTTTGGGGGACTTCGGTGGAAAGTCTCCCAAACTAATTGTTTTGAACCATTTGGATTATGATAGGAAGCAATTCAAAGTTATTTGCTTCAATGGTGGGATAATTAATGCTCATGTGAATCTCTTTAGCTTAAGGGTTGGCATAACCCCTAAGTGGTTTCATGGTGGGTAACTTGGGGCCAGCCATCTCAACAGGTGATTCGGAAGTCAAGTGTGATCTCCAAAAATGTCTAAATATGCAATTAATCTCAAGGTCAAAAGGACAAGGTTAGCCTCAACTCCCCTAAACATAAACATGACAATTTAAAGCAATTATGCAACAAGCAATACAGTGACTCACACAGATCAGTCAACAAACTAGCATACAAATGTAATAAACAATATGCGAATGGAAATAAAATAAGTAGAAAATAATTAATAGTAGAATTTTTTTAGCTTTTAAATTTTTCAACACCTACAAAGAGATAACAACAATAATACAAATGCACTAACAAAAAGAAAAAAAAAACATAAAAATTAAGAAAATAACTTGTGCCAAACTTAGATCCTAATTTTTTTCAACTAAAGTTTTTGTAATAACAGAAAAAATTATTAACACATTTCCCTAGCAACGGTGCAAAAAACTTGACACGTCAAAACTTACAGGGACGTAAGTTGGTCATACAACACAAGTGTATTTGTCAAATAGTAATGTTGTTCAAGAGTATTGCATATCATCTCACAAAGAAAGTGTAATTTTTGCTTCCATAGGAAAATCTCTACTTTACAAATTCAGTTAACCTAGCTTGGCGATTATCAAAAGAAGTTTTTTGAGTCCTACGGTCCTAGAAAAAGAGAGTACTTGGTAGCAAAAGAAAAAAGAAAATAGGAGGGTAAAGATTGTGAGTTTCTTCAAGATAGAAGAGGCTCGTGCCTCTGTGATTCAGGGATTATGGTGATCGTGATTTTTCTAAAAGTTTTCCTACATGGTTATTTTTCATCAGGGACAAAGTACTCCTTATGTGTATGTCTAAGTCAAAAAAAAACTAGAATCCATGAAGTTGATAGCATTCCGCATGACATTTCTGATCCCTTGGGATGATTGCAGAATTTCACTAAAATGTGTCTATCCTTTTGGAATTATGTAGTTAAATGGTTAGAGGTCGTAGTTTCACAAAATATTTTAACTTTTTAGTTAGCTAAACTATGAGTAAATAAAGATTGGAGGATAACCAACAACATATGACATGAAAAGCTCAAGAAAAATATTAAGGAAAAACATCCCAAAATCCAAGATAAATCCACTACTCCCCACATCACAGAGACAAAGAAAATATTTAACTGCTCATGATAAATAAAACCATAGCAAAAAGCACCACATGAAGTTCCAATGCAAGCAACATAAATATGAAAAAGTTACAAAAAATTATTTTCACGGCAAAGTCGGCACCTTTCGCTCTAATATAAAATCTCTCACAACTCACAAAGGAAAGAAAAATTCTCCCTTAAAAGGTTTCAACTCAACGAGGAAGACAACCCACAAGAGATTCCTCAAAATTTCTCCAAACTCTCTTCTTACAGCCTCCAAGCCTTCTCTAATGCAAAACTCCTCTTATAAGCCCTGAGATCTAATTTTATAGAAAGCACCACATTTGGGCCATCAAATTTCCTTCTTAAAGTGCTTCTCGCTCACCAGCATGGTCACGCCAGTTCCTGGCATGACCACACCCTTCATCTGCTAGTGCCAGCGTGGTCGCACCAGATTGTAGCATGGCCAAGCTGCCTTACGGCAACATATGGCATGTTCATGTCATTTCTAGTGTGGACACACTGGCCTTATTCGATCAGTGGCATGGTCACACTAACTTTAAGCGTGATCACATAGCTTTGGGGTACTTTTCTTCTGAATTTTCTCATTCCAACTTATGATTATTTAGTTTTTGCATCCTTCACAACATGAATAAAATACCTTTATTAAGCATAAATCTAAGATAAATAAATGAAATTAAGATGTAAAATGCAAAAAAAAAATAGCAGACAAAATGATGTAAAATTAATGCATTTCAATGATGTTTATATACTAATACTGGTGCTAGATTTTGATTTACAGGAATAGAATTTAGTATTTCTCCTATCCTTTTCTCAATTCTTTCTATTTTTCTTTCCCTTTTTCATGAAGATTCAAAATATATTGGGCTATTTCTAAGGCAATGCCTTCCTCAACCATAACATCTTGAAGATTAACATTATCTTGTCGCTCTCGGAGCATAGCTCTAGTTTCAACAATCATTATGATATCAGTTTCCTAAGATGTTTCTAAGAGTTTATCTTCTATGAGTTATTTAATGCTAGCTTGGAATTCACTTATCACTTTATCATTTGATCCTCAACTGGTCAGCCCATTTTATTCTCTACATCAACTATGTACTTGGTTTCTCATCAATATCCATTTATTCTACTTTGTCATCAGTTTCGTCCATAGTTTTATGTTGATCTTGAGTAACACATATGACATCAACATCTCTAGTGTATATTTCCACTTCTTTAAACAAACTTTTAAATTAAACATTTTCTATTTTTTAGGCTGTGACACCTTCCATCGAACAGGTGAAGCTGGTTGAGATGAGATTTTTAATCTAACGCCATCCATATGAAGAGGTGGCACAAACTTCAAAGCATAATCTTATCACCAAAAGAGAAATCTTATTTTTATCTTCCATACTTGGGACTTTTTAGAGGGACTTTGAAATTAAAATAAGAGATTCAAGTGATAGGTTGTGTACTTTCTAGGTCTTCTAAAGAGACTTTAGGATAAAAAAGAAACCATTCACGATGGGCAGTCTACAGGATGCCCTAGCAATGAATGGGTAATGACCTATCATAATCTTTTGGACCCAATTAATAATATACTATCAATATTTATATGTTTAGAGTATCCATCGTAATTCATATTCCTATCAATTTATTCTTTATATGCTTCTTTGATATTTATAATTCTTCTATAGAAATGTATCATTCCATGATTTTCATTATTCTCTTTTTAGAAGATATACCACTTACCGATTCAAGAATTTTTACTACAGTGTAGCGTTCACTTTCGGTTATTATTTTAAATATTCCACATAGATGAGCAGAATGAAAGCTCTTTATTTTTTATCAAGACACTAGTACACAAAAGGAGGCAGAGGTGAATCAGTTATTCTTTAAACATTGTATTCTTCTTGTGCAAGAGGAATCAAATGAAACCTACCTCCTCCTGAGTAAGAAATGAGAGATTTCAATAAGTCAGATCTATTATCAAATGCATTCTCCTTTTTAGTTTATTTTCTTTCTTTATTAGCATGTATGTACTTCTTAAGAAATTCCTATTCTTATTTCTTAATTGAGTCTTGGTTAAGCTAAAGGTAGTCTTGGAAGATGATTCAATTTTAAAGATAGATGAGGCATTAAAGATTTCACTGAATACTTCAACGAATTTCCCATCTATCATTTCAATAATTCTCTTATCCATCATTTCAATAGAGTTAAGGTTTTTAGAGACTGCAAAGACATGATAATTTTTTATTTCCCTTAACAGATATTGAATCTTAGAAACAACAAAATTAATAATAGTCACAATATGGGATATCTCAATAGCTTTTTTCTTCAATGGAGGGAAATATTTTTCATTCCAAAGGTTATACTACATCAATAGCTCCTTTTAATCAACAACATGGGGGTCTACCACGGAAAAGACTAAGATCACATGTCCTTTTCAAGTGATCAAAACTCATTCCAAAATTAATAACAGACCCACCAATCAGATGAAGTTGGTTAAGTGTTTGGTTTGTTCCATTACCTAAGGATAAAATCAAGTTACGAGATGACATCTTTCCTGTAATGGGGATACATAGAAGGATGTCAATTGGAATTCTAATCTCGAATCTCTAAGTCTTAGTGAATTTAAGAAGAAATTTGTTCAAATGGGAACATAATCAAAGGATGAATTTTGAATATTTTTCTTTTCTTAGAAAAGAAAGTCCTAAAGCATACTCACTAAATAGGGTTTAAATGAGAAGTAGAGGACCCATAGTTTAAGGATATTGGGTGAACATATTCCATGATTTGATGAGTGGAAAAGTCCAACAAAAAAGAGAAGAATAATTTTAAGTTTATTAAGGGGGACATACACATTATCAATAAAAGGTAATATGATCCAATATTAGAGATGGATAGAGAAATAATCTTCAACGGAGTCATAATAAAAATCTTGGTGGAAGAATTTTTTTATGTTGTGGGTTATGACAATGTGTCCACCACAAAACATGGAATAATTCTAAATTATCAAATGTGTCATTAAAAGAACAATATGCTATCATAAAGGTAGAAATATCATCTTAAAATTAATCTAATCATTAATATGAGAAAAATCTTTAAGATTTATGTGTTTATGTAACCAAAGAATTTTCCCCTATCTTATGGTTTCAATATAAAATAAATTTTATTTTGGAGTCTTCTATTGTTATAAGAAAAGGCCTCATAGTTAATTACATCACAGGAGTCATAAACCCATAAGAAAACTCTGTATTAAAGTATTGGCTTATATTATAAAGTATTACAAGGTTGGTGTCTTTAAATAAAAAGATTCAATTTTTTAAGATAATTTTAAATGAGAAAGATTTAGGGTTTGAAAAAAATTTCTTGAAATTCCAAGATTGGGACTTACATATCAAAGATAATGTGTCATAAAAAGGCCTTAAGAAAAAAAGGGTTAGCCAACTCTGGGAAAAAAAAGTATACCCTGAGGATTGGAATCATAAGAATGTTGAAAGAGTTAAGTTTTAATTTAAAAGTTTAGATTTAATTGATTTGTATTGTAAAGCTTTGTTTGAGTTGAAAGATTTTGATTTGAAGTTAATTAAGTTGAAAAGTTTGTTTTGAGATGAAAAAATTTTGACTTGAGTTGATTATATTTGATTGCTTTTGGTTTGAAAAGCTTTATTTGAGTTGAAGTGTTTTGAGTTGAATTTAATTTGATTTAATAGGATTAATTTAAAGTTAGTTTGATTTGAGAGCAAAAATGTTTGACATTAGTTGATTGGGTTTGATTACTTTTGGTTCGAAAAGCTTGATTTCGGTTGAAGGGTTCTCATTTGAAGTTAATTTGAGTTCAAAAATTTTATTGAAGTTAGTTTGCTTTAAGATGATTAAAGTTAAAAGGTTAGTTTGAAAATTGATTTGATGTTTAAAAAAAAACTTTGAAGGTTATGTGTTTGAAGTTTGCTTCAAAAATTTAAAAAGTTTTGAAGGTTATGGGTTTGAAGTTTAGATGTCATTTAAAGCTTGATTGAGGTTTTTTTAAGATTATTTGAAAGCTATTTGAAGTTATTTGAGTTATTTTTAAAGTTGAGTTTAAGGGTTGGTTTTAGGATTAAAAAGTTTTTGAAGTTTTGAAATTGATTTTGATGGTTTGAAAAGATTTTAAAGTTTTAGAATTTTTTTTTTTTTTTGAAGTTTTTGGAGTTAAAATAGGAAGTTTTGGATTTTATAGTTTTGAATTTTGGTTTTTAAAGTTTTTTAGAGTAAAAAAAAAAGTTTGGAGTTTGAAGTTTTGAAGTTTTTCTTCTAAAGAAGGTTTGAAGTTTTGGAAGTTTTAAAGTTTAAAAAATTTGAAGTTTGAATAGTTTGAAAATTGTTTTGAATTTGTTTTGAATGTTGAAAGATTAATATTTTATCTAAATATTTGAGTTGATAGTCTTAATTTTAAGGGCATGATTCAGAAATGTTAATTTAAGGATCTTGAATCTTTGATTAAGGGACAGGATTTGCTAGAGGGATTTCTACATTGAAAACGAGAACCTACCCTTAAAATAAGCCTAGACTCTATAAGGAAGCAAAATAGGTGGACTGCCCTAAAATTTGGATATAACTCCCCCCCCCCCCCCCCCCCNACCCCCCCCCCCCCCCTCCAGTTAAGATATCATGGTTTTCCATCATTATGCGTTCATCAGTATCCTTATAATATTAACCAACTAGATAGAAATGAGATTTTCACTATTACCACAATGATAGTGAATGTATATCTCCTAACTATTAAGTGGTTTGAGGTGTATTTGTTAGTAACTGTGAGTTTTTTCATCCTTGGGCACTTACGCAATGAAAGAGGATTATAGGCTTCTCATTTTATATATCTTAATCATTCACACTAACTAGGTATACTTAGTACTCTAATGGAAGCTTCTTGAATGAACTATTAGATGGGATATGTGATAATAGGTTTCATTTTTATGTTGACTAATCTAGGGTTCATTGTTGATCTACCTAGTGGTTGTTTCTGTTGTGTAAGTCAAAAATTATAGATTTTTATGGGTTTGATATTTAATTTAGGATTTGTTTTAATCTCCTAGTTAGTTGATTAACATGAAAATCAAGGCATTCTATGCTTAAAGTTTTAGATTTGATCTTCTATCATAAATTCATGTTCTTCATTAAGTTTTATAATTACATTTAATTTCTGATGTTGGTTTATTGTTCTAAGTTGAAGTTCACAAAAGATTCATGTGTTTGTTATTCATGTCTTTCATTCCTAATACTTAGGCTTATCCATATGTTTGACTAATCATTTTTAAACTTTATCTTTCACATGCAAAAATAGGGTTTTAATTAAAATATTTCAAGTGTTCAAACATGGAGATGAGTAATATTAGATAAGTAAAAATTAGTTTAGGATTTGCATGTTTGTATTGATAGGGCATACCATTTGCAACCTATTGGATAGTAGGTTGCAAATGTGTACCCTTTGTGTGGATTTCACACTTACAATTGGGTTATGAAAATTTATACATCTTTGATGGCAAGACCATGAATTACCTTGGAAATTCAATTTATAGCTTTAAGAAAAAAAATTGGTAATAGTTCTAAATGTGCTTAATTTTTAGCAAATAATTTAAAATTAATTTCTTTTAAAAAGAGAGTCAAATAGGTTTTGAAAATTTGACACACTTAGCTTTCTGAAATTTTTTCTTAAATATTTACAGCATATTTAGAAAGTTAAATTAACTTTTGAGAATATAACACACTTTATTTTATCAAAGCATCACTTAAAAATTTAAAGCACATTTAGTTGAGGTTGTTTATTTAAAGGAAAGTTAAATTAATTTTTTGGCAATGTAACATACTTTATTTTATGAAAATTCTTAAACATTTAGGTGTTTAAAAGAGAGAGGTTTAAATTATGAATTTAATTATTTGTTATTATTTCTTAGATTATATATATTATTATTTCATAGATTTTATTCTTTTCTACACTTACCAAAAAAAGGTTGACAATAATACTATCTCATGAAATATTGATCTTGTCTTTTGGAACTTTTATCCCTTTTTGTGGGTTATCAGTAAATTACAAGAAAAATATATCACCCATCTTATGTATTTATATATCTCACACCTAAACTTTCATATATGCATGTATGACAGTTTGGTGTTTTAAATCTACGCATGAAAAGGTATATTTCACTTTTTAAAAATTATAGTAGTGTTATTTTTTATGTGACATTAAATATTTGAGTTATATGTGTGTAAAAGTGAACGTTTTGGTGTGAGAAATGTAAATACATAAGAATTGTGAGTTATATATGTAAATGCCCCAAATATCTAATATGAAAACCTCATATTTATATTTATATGCTTGGGATGCATCCAAGTGGACAAAAAACATCACTTCCAAATGATAAACCAAAAATATACTAAATGCACATTTATTTGATCATTTAATATATCCAATTTTATTTTTCCTTTTTTTTGCATCAATTCGCAAAACAAATAAGAAAATAAGAGAATTAAATTGTATAGCCAAAATTAAACAAATTTGTAAATGTGTAACTTTCTCCAATCAAAGGTTGAATAAACTACTTTTCAATCTAACTACTTTAATATGACAAAAAGTTCTTCTCAATTTCAAAGATGATTTCCCCAAATAAGCAAGCTTGATCAACTATATATTGTGCTATAAGAGCATTGCATATAATTTTGATATAATCATAAATATAGCCAATTATGTAGCATAATGAGTATCAAAAGAAACATAAAGATAAGAGATCAAAGTTAAAACTCAGGTTACATTCCTCTTGATACCAAACTCTTTTAGTAAATAAAATACCAATGATTTTCTATGTACATTTATCGCTTTTACTTGACATTGTCATTGTTGAATCTCAAATCTTAGGTGCAAAACGTTAAGGGTTGTGCTAGGTACTAGATAAAAAACTTATAATTTTTTTGTTAGAAGAGTATGACAAATCATTTAAATCATTGTATCAATGCTAGAGCATTTCTTAGAAGTGATGCTCTGTATGATCAAAATACAATTAAAAACGTGCAAAGGTCGCTACACTAGTACCCAGGTTTCACGTTAAATAAACAAGGATTCTCACATAATGGATGGATTTGAGGAAAAAAAGTTGGTCTGTGATATTAATATTATGATAAGAACTTGAAATATAGGTACTCTAACAGGAAAATTATTAGAATTAGTAGATTTTATGTTTCATATGAAGATAAATTTCTTATACATTCAATAAACTAAATGGGTTAGAGAGAATGCTAAGAAGATTGATAGTTTAGATTTTAAATTTTAATATTCAGGTAGAAGTCGTATTAGAAATTGTGTAGGCATAATTATATATA
>JXCR01051818.1:91184-118406 GCA_002079205.1 Phalaenopsis hybrid cultivar
CCCCCCAAATAAAAGGGTTGGAGTAGCTTCTGTGACATGCAAGATTAGAGAGAGTCAACTTAAATAGTTCAGACACATTAAACATCGACCATTTGATGACCCAGTTAGGAGAATAGATGTTTTAAATTTGATTTATGTTAAGAAAGGTAGAGGTTAGCCTAAAAAGACTTAGGCATAGTGTATACAAAATGATTTTAATTTACTAGAACTAAATGAAAATATGACATGCAATAGGAAACAATGGAGAAAAAAGATTCATGTAGCCAACTGCACTTAGTGGGGTAAATGTTTTGTTGTTGTTGTAATTGTAGCCAAACAACCATGTGAAGTCTATAAGCCCAAAGCTTAGAGTTAGAGCCAAGATTATAGCATTTGGTGTCAGTCCATGCAGGTCCGGACAATATGGCACTTACATTACCTAATCTCACTATAAAAAGGTTTGCATATAACGAAATATACCCAATGAGAACAACCATACGCCAAGCACTAGTTCAGTTCTATTGTCAAACAAAGCCTAGTTGGCTACATCATAAACAAAAAAGGACTTACAACTTTCAAATCAATGTAGCTTTTCATCTCATGCAATTAATGGTTAATGGATATAAATAAAATTACNCTATACTATTTCACTTGGATCACATTAGTAACCGATTTTAAGCCTTATAATTTTACTTTAGTTATGAATGTTCTTATTGATCATTCATAGAAAAATCTACCATGGTGCGTGCTTTACGCAGATGATATTATTCTTGTGGATAAGATTAGAGAGAGGAAGTTTAGGAAAAAAAAATCAATCATGGAGGTCAACTTTAGAGTTTAAAAGCATT
Source organism: Phalaenopsis hybrid cultivar (assembly GCA_002079205.1). Taxonomy (NCBI): domain Eukaryota; kingdom Viridiplantae; phylum Streptophyta; class Magnoliopsida; order Asparagales; family Orchidaceae; genus Phalaenopsis; species Phalaenopsis hybrid cultivar. Next base: position 92,012 of record JXCR01051818.1, read on the forward strand.
CGTTTGAGTAGATCTAAAACTAAATATATGAAAAGTAATTTTAGTGACTTCAAGATCTAGTGACAAGGTTATAATAAGGTGATCCAGTCATTAAAATGAGTAAATATTTTAGATATCTTGGGTTTATGGTTCAGAGTGATGGTGATATAGATGAAGAAGTTATTAGTAAAATTTAAGTTCGATGGTTGAAAGCCTTTTGTGTGATAGAAAAGTATAGCTTAAAACTTAAAAGAAAATTTTAATAAAATAGTGGTAAGATCTGCAATGTTTTACGACACATAATGTTGGCCGGTAAAAGAGAAGTATAAAATTAAGTGTTGCTAACATGAGAATGCTCAGCTGGATGAGTGGTTTTAAGCTTAGCGACAAAAAGTGAAACGGATATATCTATAAAAGGGTTGGAGTAGCTTCTGTGACATGCAAGATTAGAGAGAGTCGCCATAGATAGTTTGGACACATTAAACGTCGACCATCTAATGACCCGGTTAGGAGAATAGATGTTTTAAATTTGATTTATGTTAAGAAAGGTAGAGCTAAGCCTAAAAAGACTTGGGCATATTGTACACAAAATGATCTTAATTTACATATTAAACATCAACCATCTGATGACCCAGTTAGGAGAATAGATGCTTTAGATTTGATTTATGTTAAGGTAGAGGTTAGCCTAAAAAGACTTAGGCATAGTGTATACAAAATGATTTTAATTTACTAGAAATAAAGGAAAACATGACATGCAATAGGAAACAATGGAGAAAAAAGATTCATGTAGCCAACTATACTTAGTGGGGTAAATGTTTTGTTGTTGTTGTAATTGTAGCCAAACAACCATGTGAAGTCTATAAGCCCAAAGCTTAGAGTTAGAGCCATGATTGTAGCATTTGGCGTCAGTCCATGCAGGTCCGGACAATATAGCACTTACATTACCTAATCTCACTATAAAAAGGTTTTCATATAACGAAACATACCCAATCAGAACAACCATACGCCAAGCACTAGTTCAGATCTATTTTCAAACAATGCCTAGTTGGCTACATCATAAACAAAAAAGTACTTACAACTTTCAAATCAATGTAGCTTTTCATCTCATGCAATTAATGGTTAATGGATATAAATAAAATTACCATCTGAGATCAAGACTTGGAATCACTTCGAAGCACAACCCATACGAAGACTGAAATGAATAGTTAACAGCAAACCTTAAGTTTTTATTATTATTATTATTTGATATGCCATACTTAACCCCTCAAATAGCACAAATGTGAGTATAAATGTTGTAAGGGTAAAATAAACAACAAACAAAAGGCAGGAAAATTATATCATTGGCTTTAGTACAATTATTTGAAGTCAACATTTTGAACCAACTTTTTTGTGGCAGATAACAATTTTCACAAAAAACTAAAACCAAGTAATCCTCAATCATGATGATTGAAACGTATGCTAAGTAATCTATGACAACAATTATCAATGTATGAACCATTCAACAACATTGTTTTACACAGAAATGTAATTAAAGGATCAGAGGCAATACCAACTTGGAGCTCAAACCTCAGGAATGAAATGGTAAGAAAAGTTCAGCGTCAGTCTAACAATCTGATCAAATGCCTTTGGAACGATCGTGCTCACACAGTTGTTATCGATTAAAAAGTCTCTCCATTTCCACCATTCATTTCTTCACTTCAGTAGCTATCATATGTTAATNTCAGTCTAACAATCTGATCAAATGCCTTTGGAACGATCGTGCTCACACTGTTGTTATCGATTAAAAAGTCTCTCCATTTCCACCATTCATTTCTTCACTTCAGTAGCTATCATATGTTCATTTCTCAGCAAGACTCTAAGCACTATTATCCGCATTCCTGACCTTAAATACTTCACTAGAACCAATGTAATCAGAAACCTGTTTTGGTGGGCCTCCTCCATTCCCGAAAATCCCACCGAAGTGTGGTACATCTTGTTTCTCTTCGAGATTGTTTAATGAAAACCTTTTAATATGCATTTCAATATGTTCTTTAGTAATCTTTGTAGTAGCAGCCTGTTTAGCCTTAGCTTCAGCTCTTTTCCTCAGTCTCTCTTCCTTGGAGAGAGCATCAGCTCTTAACTTCTCCTCAGCAGCCCGGACCAAAGCATCTTTCTTCTCCTTCTCTACCTCGTCATATAACCTAGCCAATTCCCCTTCCATTTGCTCTCCCCTAGCAGCGTCCTCCACAAGCTCCTTCATCTGTGGTTTAAAAATCACATTTTTGTCCATCAAAAGGGCTCTGACCACCCCAAACAAATCATCCAATCTATTGGAATCACAAAATGCCTTTAACAGTACCTCATAACTCAAAAGGTCTCTCTTCACCTCCTTCTCCATCATCCGATCAAAAAATGCTTTAGCCTCAGCAGGATTCCCTGCCTTTACCAGCCCACACAGAACCGTATTGTATGCCAAAGTCCCAGGCTCAACTCCAGAATTAGCCATTTCGGAAAAATACTGAATTGCATCTTCTATCCTTTGAGCCGCAAAGCATGCTTCCATGAGAAGAGCAAAAGTATGTTCATTTGGTTTAACATCATGTTCTCTCATCTCTCTATNGCGATCAAAAAATGCTTTAGCCTCAGCAGGATTCCCTGCCTTTACCAGCCCACATAGAACCGTATTGTATGCCAAAGTCCCAGGCTCAACTCCAGAATTATCCATTTCAGAAAAATACTGAATTGCATCTTCTATCCTTTGAGCCACAAAGCATGCTTCCATGAGAAGAGCAAAAGTATGTTCATTTGGTTTAACATCATGTTCTCTCATCTCTCTATAAAGCTCTTCAGCAACTACCACCATTCCATTCTGCCCAACCTTTCCTATCAAATTATTATAAGCCAAAACATCTGCAGTAACTTTTTTCTCATTTATCTTCCTAAAAAGATCAATGGCCTCTTTGAACATCCCTGTCGCACAATAACCATCCACCATCAGGGTAAAACTCTCCAAATTTACAGAAAGCCTTCTTGGAGGGCAATGCTCGGCCATCATCCTCTCAAACAAAGAAAATGNGTTTATCTTCCTGAAAAGATCAATGGCCTCTTTGAACATCCCTGTCGCACAATAACCATCCACCATCAGGGTATAACTCTCCAAATTTACAGAAAGCCTTCTTGGAGGGCAATGCTCGGCCATCATCCTCTCAAACAAAGAAAATGACTCTTCAAACTTACCATTTTTGAAGAAAGTATCAAGAATTGAGTTGTAACTCTGTGCAGTAAACCTAAGCTGGGAACCTTCCCTTCCGAGCACAGAATCGTACAACTCCAACGCCTCCTTCTGCATGCCCTTCTTAAAATACGCCTTCATCAGACTCCCGTGAACAATTCCGCCAAAACTCTTCAGATTTTCCCCCAGCTTCCCAGTCAATTCTTCATATAAAGCCAGAGCACTGTCCGGATCTCCACTATCAACAAGTTCAGACATGAGGAGATTGTACACCTCAATATCCGGTTCCATCAAGGTGTTCATCTCATCTTTTAGCTGCAGAGCTTCTTGCATCTTAGATGCACTTAAAAGGGCTTTAACTAAAATTCTATAGGTGGACGGAGACGGAAGGAGTGGGAGGTCACGGCATAAGAATCGATAGTAACTGATTGCGAGATCTAGCTTGCAGCTATCGATGTAAGACTGGATTAGGAGATTATGCGTCACGACTGAGGGAACGATGCCAGCCTGAATGACGAAGCGGTGGAGGGAGAGGAGTTCGGAGTGGAGAGACTCGCTAAGGAGAGCGGAAAGAACGGCGTTGACAGTATAAATGGTGGGGCGGCAGTTGGAGTACACGGAGTGGCGAACTAGGAGGATGGCTTCTTGGATATCACCAGATCGGAGGAGGGAGAGGATGTTGTTATGGAGAAGAAGGCGAGGGCCAGAGAGTGAAGAGGCGGCCTCGGGAAGCTTGGGAATGCTAGGGCTTGCTTGGGGCTTGCGAACAGGAGGCTGGTCGGGGGCCGAAGGACGCGGAATGTCGCCGAGGGCAGAAAGAAGAGGCATCCCGAGAAGACGGCGGCGTCGGCGGCGCTCAGCGGCTGCATCCTCTGGAGATGAAAACGAGAATCGATTGATGGAGATGAAGGAGCAGGATTGGCGGCCTTTCAGAGTGCGTGGGAGGAGTTTGAATAATGCCATTGTTTCTCCGGCGATAGAGAAACTCCGAAGAGGAAGAGCGGAGATGTTCAGGGAAGTTTAGGGTTACGAAGTTTGACATGAGGTGTAAGCAAATAACTTAATAAATTAAAAGGGATGGAGTAAATTATCCAAGTCATCAATTCATCAACGTGGCTTTAGCATTCTTCTGAGATTAAATTAGCCTAATTTTTACAACACAAAGTATAAGAAGAGTAGAGAGAAGTTTTGAAAAAGAGAATATTTCACTGAGAAATGGTGATTATATCACTTGAATGGATGGTTCTTCGATGGATACAAATGAAAAGAGGGGATGCAATAGTCTTCTAGACGTTACTTAGATTGCTCTCATCCATTTGATATTTTCTAGAATCTTTCATCCCATGATTGTCTTGTCAATTTCTTTAAAGTTGGCAGACTGTGACACCATTCTCTAATAGGGGGAGATTCTTATTTATAATCTTCTCCAAGTCTAAGGGATACATCATTCTCTTATATACATACATAACCCTAGATCTTTCAAGATTATTCTTTTCTCTTTGGAGCTTTTCCTTCTAATATTTTCTAGAATGCAATAGTCTTCTAGGGTTACTTAGATTGCTCTCCTCTATTTGACCTTTTCTAGAATATTTCATCTCATGATTGTCTTGTCAATTTCTTTAAATTTGGCAGACTGTGACTCTCCCCACTTAAGCTCACAATGTCCTCATCGTGGCATCCACTTGATATCGTCTGTTTTTTTTTCATGAATTTTCATGTCTAATTTCTTTTCTACCCACTTCTTCATTTATAGTCCCCTCCAAGTTTAAGGGATACATCATTCTCTTATATACATACATAACCCTAGATCTTTCAAGATTATTCTTGAGTTATCTTTGGAGCTTTTCCTTCTAATATTTTCTAGAATTCAATAGTCTTCTAAAGTTACTTAGATTGCTCTCCTCTATTTGATCTTTTCTAGAATCTTTCATCTCATGATTGTCTTCTCAATTTCTTTAAATTTGGTAGACTGTGACACTCTCCCCACTTAAGCTCGCAATGTCCTCATTGTGGCATCCACTTGATATCATCGGTTTTTTTTTTCATATATTTTCATGTCTCATTTCTTTTCTACCCACTTCTTCATTCTTCTTGCAGCATTATGTAATATGGCTCGAGCTAACTCTCTTTGCTCGTTTTAGGATTTGGCAAATTTGAAGAATGTTGGGCTTTCTCTCCCGTGCCTGGTTGTAGGGGAGAGGGGTACCATACAACAAGGTTTTATAGATAGCAACTCGGTCTTTGGTTCCAGCTCAATCTGTTGATCTATCTTCCTCTTTGGTAGTAGTTTGTTTGATAATTCCAGACGTGTTGGGTTGACTACCTTCCTGACTAGGTAGACTTAGGTCTCAGTGGCTTAGGATGACGGGTTCATGGTACCCCGACCCAGCTACCTCTTCCTTCTAAGATTACTCTACCTTCCTTGATGTTGAACCCCTTTGAGTTGTCTCTCCTCTGACCTCGTTAATATCATCTTGATGGCCCATTGTCGATGAGTTGCCGCCCATTTGGGATACAACAATTTGTCATATGCTCTTATGACCCAAACTCTTTCCCACAAATTTTAAAACCCAAATTACTCCATATAGCCTTCCACAAATAACTCAAAAGTTTCTCATATCTGACATGTTAAAACTCTCATATTAGTGGCAACTCAAGAGGTAAACAATATATATGAAAATCTTGGAATTCTCTTATATCTTTAAATTCACTTATCTATAATTGCCTTGTGTCTGGTATTGACTTCTCAACTTCATGATTTTCTTAGAGAACGAATGTTAGTATTGTTGATGCTTAATAACTGCAAAAAGATAGTTCGTGACACCACACCCTCAAACTCTGTAAAACGTTCATTACCTCAGACTCAATACCTTCTAGGGCAACCAATAATAATCCCGTTAGAGGATTTCTCATGGGCTCAACTTGGATCACTAACATCTCTCCTTTGACTGCAAGCTAGTACTCATCTTCATTCTCCTCCTCTTAGCCTTCACCCTCTGCCTCCTCTAATGCACCCTACCAATGAAAAATATTATTCTCCTGGTTGGGCAATCTGATGATGTACCCAAACCCATGACACTTGAAGCACTGCCTGATCGTGTTGGATTTGAGAGTACTGGTAAGCTACGATGACAATAATATGTATGTAATAAGGTAACTCTGGCACAGTTGATTTTAAAGAGGTGGTACTCAAATTATTAGACGAATTAGGGGTGGTTGGAGGCTCGTATGATAGCCTCGAGCCAGTCCTTCAAAAAAAATAAAAAAATATATAAAAAGTTACTTTTTAATAAATTCATCCTATATCTAAAATGTTATCCAGGACCATGCACGTGCTTTCCTTTTCAGTGTAATTTTTCCTTATGGGCACTTACCATGCATTGCACACAATTCTTATACGTTTGCATATCTCCCACTAAAACTTTCATATTTATACACATGGTAGTCAAATTTTTAATACACATAAAAAATAACACTAATACCACTTTTAAAAGTGAAATATACCTTTTTATGTAAAGATTTAAAGCACCAAAGTGCTATGTATGTAAATATGAGAAATTAGAGGTGAGATATGTAAATACATGAGAATTGTGTGCTAAATACATAAATTTTCCTTTTCCTTAGCTTTAATTTTACCTTATCGTCGAAACCACCCCATCTCTCGTCTCTTTGAAGCTCCCTCTAACACTCGTCAAAATTGAGCATCAAAGTCGCATCCAATATTCGTAAAAGCCGGGCATTAGTAATTCTTTCTTTGTAATCATAAGATTTTTCAAATTTTAGTAGATAAGTTGGGTTATAAATTTGATGATCTCTATTGAAATATATTATATCTAATTTTAAAACCTAATTTTTATAACCTTGAGGTTTTATAATATAAATTAAATTTATAAAGTTTTTTTGCATTATTTTTGCTTGAATATTTTTAATCAAGAGTAATGAAAAATTATTGTTTTTATATTAATAATTAATTAAATAAAAAAATGCATCATGTCTTATTTTTTTTCCAATTATGTAATGTCTCTGTAACGTGTTGTGTCGTGTCTGTGCCTCCGAGTCCGTGATCGTGCTCCATAGGGTTGAAGAAAATTCTGAAAAATAGTAGTCACCTTTTTTTTGTTCCTCTTTGAAGATGAAGTGTAAACATGAGTTATAATTCAAAAAAAAAAATGACATCCATGGTAACAACAAAAATTTTGAGAAAGAGGATTATAATGTTTATACCCATTTTGAGTAGAAGCATAACTAACAAGCATATTTTTTTGACTTGGAGTTTAAGTTTTTCTTGATTATACTTATGAATGTAAGTAAATACAATGCACTCAAATATCTTTAAAAGTAAGGAAGATAAAAGACGATAAATTTAATAAATTTTATGAAAAAAATCAAAAGGTATTTCAGAGTAAAACTTTATTGGGTGCTCTACTATTGAGAAATATAACAGTAAAAATGAATTCACCACAAAGATAGTTTGACACCTGATTTGTAAATTACAATTCTCGAACTGCTTTCAATAATTGTTCTTTCTTTCTTTCAACCACGCTATTTTATTGTTGGGCATCGACACGAGAAATTTTACACTTTTTTCAAAAAAAAAATAACCCATAATATTTTTGAAATACTTTTGATTATTATCATTCCATACTATTTGATAAATTTTATAAATTGTGTATGTACCATGTTGTAATTTTTTTAAAAAAATTACTTCAAATTTTTCATATAAAATACACCAAACGTAACTTTCTGTGATCATCAATAAAAGTCGTAAATTATTTTTTTTTCTAGGGCTTGTAAGATGTCTACAGAAGTTTCATGTACCATTATGAATCAGAGTAAATGGTGTAGTTGATTTGCAAATTTGGGGAGGAAAAAAAGCACGTTGATGTTTGCCAAACTGATAAACTTTGCATTGGAAAGGTAACAAGTTTTTTTTCTAGAATAAACTAAGAAACAAGAATTTTAAATTCTAAAAACAAGGACGACCTAACCTATAATGTCAAAATATAATATAATTGTCCTTTGAAACAAACCCAACATTAAAATAAGAAACTTGACATTATTCATTTGCATCAAGTTAATTGTCAAAATAAGAAAGTTCATCCTTTTTCTTAGCTCTGTCAACCATCATCCCAATAGTCAATTCCTAAAAGTTATAACAAAAATGTGTAGAAATTAAGTTGACACTAATGATCAAAAATAATTTTACAATGGATAATAAATTACAAGACAAATTGGAAACATGGAGCACATCATAAAAGAGGTTAACAACAAGGTGAGTTTGACAGTTTATATTTTAACAAACATCGAGAGGGAATCATAGACAATTTGGCATTTTTATTGCCTGCATAAGATCTCTATGATGAGAATAATTTTAAACAATCAGTATGATCAGTTGCACTTGAGTCAATTATCCAAGAATGAACAAAATTAGGATTAATGCCTAACAATGCAGGGGCTAAAGAATTGTGCTTATGTAGTAAAAAGCAAGACAAAGTCAGTGACAATTTTAGTGATTGAAATAACACATGTAGGTGCTCTAATTACTCCTTGGTGCAAGAGATTGAATCCAATATTGTAGAAGGCTCTTTAGTTTCCTAGATATTGGTTGGATGGGCTCAACTTTCTCATTTGGATTTTGATTTTCAATTCACAGGTTTATAATAAAACTTCCAACATATCTCATTTTTATTCCATAATTCTTTTGAATTGCTCTCACCATCATGGGTAAGGTGAAATGATTTCAGAATTACTTATATCACTAGAAAGTATACTTTCTTTGGTCATCAGTTATCACTGACATAATTAGAGAAGAAAATATGATGTGACAGAACCACAAGTCAATTTCAATCGCATGTTAATTTGTTGCTTAAGAGTGCAATTGACAGGGAATTGGCGGAGAAGGATCAATTTCTGCTTGAAGTATCTCCAATAACATTCATCTCTCGATCCACAATTTTAATGGAGCCGAAGGCTGAGAAAAAACTCACAGAGAATAAACCCATCGCTGAGAAATCAATGGCGTAGAAGGTGAAGAAGAGGAAACATTGGAGAAAGTCGAAAAAAACCACATTGGAATGAAATTGAGGGCCAAAGAGCGAACTTCGGCTTCAAAAGAGAGAAGCTCGGAGAGATGGAGAAACCTATAATCAAAGAAAACCCGATAGAGAAGAATTGAAGTCCTTGATGTCTTGGCAAGCCCTAGGTTGTCGATGTAGAAGCAAATCCAGAGCCCTCAATGACCAAACCGTGCAGAAGTTGCTACTAGATCCATCGTTTTTCCCTCTTTCTTGTTTACCCAATATCCTCTTTCCTTATTCCATGTGTATCTGAGGACAACGATGAAACCCTCAAAAGGACAATCTAGGTGAAACACAACACTGCCCTTCAATAAGGAGAGTTGCCATATAATTTTTTGGGAAAGTAAAAAATAATTGTGACACGGGAGCTTGCTACAAATCGGGGACACGGTACTGTAGCTACTACGCTGCTACGGTATCGTGGTCCAGCTCGTCCCTTCCCTTCTCCTTTCTTATTCTATCCCCTTTCATATTTCTATCTAAATTCAATTCCTTCATGTTCTATTGCTTGATTTTTCTATCCTCTTTCCTATTTCTATTTCTTTTTAATTCTAATTCCTTCCTATGTATTTACGTATCTAACACCTGAGCTTTAATTTTTACATAAATACCAACTTACATATGCATGAATAGAAGCATTTCACCTTTCAAATGTTAAAATAAGGTATTTTTTTAACATAATATGAAAGATTCAAGTGATACAACTATATAAAGCAAATTTTAGGAGTCAAATATGTAAATACATAGAAATTGGGTGGTGTGTATATAAATGCTCCAATCTTTACTTATTTCATATTCTAGAATTGTAATCTTGCAATTACAAATCTATGGGAAGAAATCATGCTAATGCTCATTAATTTGTAAAATTCTAAACATTTCATTTTAGAACAACCTGAATGGCTTGATGCTACTTCAAACCTATTTTTATTTAGTTCCCTTAATTATGAATGTTTGAGCTACTGCTTGTTCACAATATCTTGAGAGATGCGTGGTCTCAGACATAGCAATTTCCATCGTAAGGAATTATTAAGAAGCTAAATTTAATGAATAAGAAAACATGAAATAATAAGAAGAAAATGTTAGCTTATCATGGTAAGAAATGTGCTATAATCAGAATGTTCAGCAAAACCAATATTGCAATGCAAGATTATGAGCTTTAATATGTTACAAAAAAGAAAAAACTTACTTCAAGAAGCCTTGCTCCATGACTCTTTGAGGAATTCAAACTATTCACAATGGAATCATAGAAATCTCATGCATTCAAACATGAATCAATAATGAATGTAAAATTCCCAAATTAAGTGCACATTTCCGGATGAATTAAACTTTATGGAACAACATAAAAGGAAAAATATTAATAAGAAAAAACATGGAAACTGTGTTTCTTCTACTTTATTTGTTCGGCTATTAAATCCTCATTTAATTCTTGAATGTGCAATACAAAAACAATGTTAAGGAACGACTCATTGAGAGAATATGCATACCACCAAGATGAAGTTGCTTCGAAGAAATAAAATTCGAGCATTCGTTAAGCATTCCCATTTCGAATTTCACGAAATGGAGCCTTCCACCTAGTATCGGGTGGGTATCTACATCTCTTCCCATTAGAGATCCCAAGCCTTTTCTTCATGGACCTCCTCCTCTTATCATCTTGTGAATGCTCCTCATGACATGAGAAGTGAATCAACTTAATGAAGGATCCTAGAGCAACAAGAATATTGTGAGACACGCAGGTGAGAAGGTTTACAAGACAAGAAATAATGGCATCGATACAACTATACATTATGCTCCTTATATTCATTATTTATAAGGAAGATGTACATATCTAACACCTAAACTTCAATTGTTACATACATACCACCTTACCTAAACATGAAAAAGATCTATTTAACCTTTGAAAAAGCTAGAAGGTAGTGTTTTTTTTTCTATGATATGAAAGATTTGGTTGGTATAAATGTTAGAAGTAAAGTTTAGGTGTTAGATATGCAAATATGTAGGAATTGGGTGGTATGTATGTAAATGCCTCAAACATTATTCACTTATAATCAACACAAATATGTACGTTCGCCCATGTAAGAAGCAAAGGAAGAAAATAGCAATGACAAGGCAACACAAGCACATAGATGCTGAACTATAAATAATCAAAGCTGAGACAACAACAAATTAAAATAAACAATGCAGAATCTAACAAAACATGTTTTGAGCATAGAAGATGAAGACAATAGTATCCATTTCATACAGAAACTGGAAGCTAAATGATTCAATTGTGACAATATAAAGGATATCACTAGCAGTTTTAAATGATTTCAAAGCAGACATGATTCATTCAGATGATATATTACGACTGCAAATTGAAATTTAGGTGTTAGATATGTAAATACAAATGAATTAAGTGGTATTTATGTAAATCTTCCCGAATAGTAATATGGATTAATACAAACAGCATAAAAGACCTCCAATAGAGAATTGTTCAAAAATCACATAGTATTATGTTGAGCAACACCCAACAACAAAAGCATGAACCTACCACTGGATTGGCCCCAACCAGCCCTCTAAACAACTAAAACCTAAAGTTTTAGGAGAAGACCATTTTTTGAAAGACTGAATTGGGATATGAGATCTAAAAGTAAACAATAGAAATCAGTAGATTGGAGAGCGAGGAGACATTAATGCCATCTAAAAATAACTAAATATATGTTAAAAAATGATATAGAATAAAATTTTTAGATAATTAGTCACTTTATGACATTATTTTATAAGAAATAAGGTAAAATAATGTCATAAAGTCCAAAAGTGTTCACAAATACAAGCGATGTAGATGTCTGCAAATGCAAACGATGTGAACTTTTGTGGCATCATAAAAAGCTTGTAAAAATCCATCCAGTCAAAAAATTGCAGCTAGAAGAAACTGATAGGGTAACTCATGTGTCCAAACAAACCAATTATATAATTAGATTTCGACCCAAAAGTCCAAGTATTAAAGAACAAACGAAGAAAGATTCCTCAATGAAAGCATGGTGAAAGACATGGTTTAAAATTTTATTTTCATGACTTATATTTTAGTTTTCTTACAACAAATTTGTGCGCAACGCATAAATTTTTTCTGATAAGACAATGTGCCTGGTGAAAAGTTTTATGAACTTCTTATTTTTTTGAACTTGGATTTAACATATTATATGATTTTTTTACATATGTAGCACGTAAAATTTGATATTACATTAACGTCGACTTCTTTTTAACAATCCATGTATGAAAATGTGCATTTCACTTTTAAAATGGAAGTTATTATAACATTTTTTTTGTTTGTGTTAAAGATTTAGGTTGTATGCTTGTGAATATGAATGTTTGGGCGCAAGACAAGTAAATATATAAGAATTGTGCGGTATATATGTAAATATACCATTTAAATAAGTGATGACGTTGAGATTTGGCACTTTTGTTTTGATGTTAAAGATTTAAGTGATATGCATATAAATTTGAATGTTTAGGTGTTACATATGAAAGTACTTCAAAACTATGTGATATGTATTTAAAAGTGACATATGTATAAGTCATGATGATGAAACATAACATTTTGGTTTTGATGTTTAAGATTTAAGCAGTATACAAGTAAATACAAGTAACTTTGAAAGTGTTGGTGTTAGATTCATAAATACATACAAATTGTGTGGTATGTATGTAAATGTACCATATATGTTAACTATGATGGTGAAATCGATTGCATCTAGTTTGACTATAAACATGTTGAATCAGGGTCCTGGATTACCTTGAATTTGAATCTGAAATGTTTCTCGTTAAAAAATGTATCATAATTCATGTAGGATGATAAAAATTTTTTACACCATATCAATAGTAAAATATATCACATTAACCTTGAGATTTATTAACCATGCAGCTATAAAACCACAGAGCTTGCATGATAACAAGTTCGAAAAATTTTAGTAAATTATGTAAATTCAATTGAACTAAATTCTGTAAAGCTTAAATCCAAATTTTTTTGACAGCAAATTCAATAAATCTAGTTAAAAATTGTCAAATTATTTTACAACTTCTAACAATAATTAAAATGTTGTTATATTCATTAAAAAAACAATCAATACTTGTATCACAGGAAAATGTCACCGCCCTCACCAGACCAAAAGAACCATCCTGCAATGTACTCTCCCACGGGGCGGCCACCCTTGGCCGACCACCTGAAGTTGACTAGTCGGCCAGCTCCTATCAACCGACCACCTTGGTCGTCCACATTCCCCGCCGACCTGAAAATCCCAGAACATCATATATGGGCGAGGAAAAGACAAAAATACTAGTGCTACCCTTTATAATAAGGGTACAAATGTAATATTGTATTTTCTTTCTTGTTTCTGCTATAAATAATTGACTTATGACATGTATTAAATGGTTTTTAAGCTCTCCTCTATCTGAATCCCCAACGTAGTGATATCACTTTCTCCTTCCCCTCTTTTATAATCTTTATTTTCTAAGGAATAAAATAGGCCTAAGAGTCTAGGAACGTCCCTCTTTTGCCCCCACAGGACATATCTCCCTCTCTCTCTGACTCTCTCTCTCTCTCTGTGTCTCTTTCTCTCTCGCATTTGCTCTCCCTTGATCGCCAAGCTCTATCTCTTGGACACTCAAAGAACATATTTGAAATCAACATGACTGAACTTTGATTATTTTATTACTAGGATAAACATTAACTGTTAAATTTGTTTTTTAATTATATTAAATAATAATTAATTATTCATAAAATTAATTAATTTTCAATCAATTTTTTACCAAATTAATTACNAAGATTGAAAGCGGGAAGAGCGAATAGCTCCTCGACGACAATGTAGGAGCAAAGCCACCATTAGAAGAGGCTTGTAGAGCTCTGATTGATTGTATTTGGTAATATTTCACCGCAATAGCATCAAATCTGCACCTACCTTATCCGCACGTAGGATTGGAAAGGAAGGTTAAGGTGAGGAGGAAATATTACGTACAGATAATGTAGGTGCGGATTAGTGGTATTATAGTGGTATGTGGTGGTAATATAGGCGCTGATTTGGTGATATTACAATGCCACCACAATATCATCACAATATACCAAATTCACATCTATATCATCTTTAGGTAATATTTCTTTTAAGGCGAGGCCACTTTACTGCTTGATGCAGGTTTATGGAAAGCGTTGCTTTGCTTAATTGGTTTGATCTGCTGCAGATCAAACTACAATTTTGCTGTTAGTTTTGTGTGTGAATTTATCTTTTTGTTAAAAAAAGCTTCTTTTGGTTTGAGTTGGAAACGATGTGATGAATGATTAGGTCCAATCACTGTATTTGAATTTTATTATTGTTTTTGTTGTATGAAATGTAAGGAAGTCTGCTCTCAAATAATGATAAAACTACTATCATTTTGTTTGCCTCAGTCATGAAAGATTATTGCCTTATGGTTCTAGATTATTGCAATAAATCATTATATAAACCTCTATATTTTGCACTAACACATTTTCTTATAAACTCTGTTCTTAGATCTGTACAACAAGCCTTTTATCTTACAAAGTGGGCAACAGCAATCTTTTTTTTGCCATTTTATCATATTAAATAATGATTTAAATGATTCATGTCATAATTTTTTGACAAAAAATTTACACTGGTCATCGGCTACCTAACACAACTCAAAAGTAGATCAAATAAATGCTTTGAGAGGGATGCAAGCAATCATTTAAAGACAAAGAAAAAAGAGATTCGAATGAAATAATTATGGGGCATATTATCTTACAATGAGGGGTCCTTTTTTAATAGCTTATTAAATTAAATCTAGTTTATGCAAAATTGATAGCAAAAAAGAGAAAACGAAAGAAGAATTAAGCTTTAATCTTAATTTGTTTTGATACACCATCAACAACTTTTCATCACCCGGCATTGATGTTGAGGTATGACATGACTATCGAGATAATTTCTTTAGTAAGAAATGTTTAAACTTCGCATAAAAATCATTCAGAACTCTTATTTCATCACACTTACAATCAAACTGACCAATTTGATGAGACACTAAATGACATTAAAATTGATCTAATCCGAGTTAGATAAAGCTTGGATCATGTTGTTAAATCACTTTTAAAAATTTTGGATGGTTAATTGAAAGGTCAAGCGAATTTCAAATCCTACAAACTTATAGTTAAATCAAGTGTCTTGTCATGTCAAATCCAAAAAGCTCAAGATCACTCAATTTTAACATTGCATAGGAAGTCTAGTTCCAAATGTTCCTTTTCAGTTTAAAACTGATTTGCTATTTCTTATATGAAAATAATTTATTTTAATGCATATATTTCATATTTTTTATATATCTATTCTACCTCAGCAAAATATTATGACATGTTTTGCTAGTACAAGTCTATATATTTAAACTTAATTTTTTTTCTAATTGTTTGGTCTCGATTTGAGGCATCTATAGTAAATTCTAGTACGATAAATAACATGATAATTTTTTATTCTTATATCTATCATAAACATTAGATTAAGGAATTTCAGAGGCCACTATGACATGAAACAATGATAACAAAAATAAGATACAATCACATAAAATTATTAAAAAGTGCACACTAATTAAAATTATGGTTGAAGGCAAAATTTTATTTACATAGTTTATAGTATCAAAAAAATATAAAAAAGTAACTAAAGCATCCATAAAAACAAACCTAAGCTCAAATGACATCTAAGAAGTCAAAAATATCCATGAACACCAATTTTAGCATGTTCTCAACAGTCCTAGTGAAAATGTTGTGCAATATTATAAAAAAAACAAAAATAGATTGAAAAGTATGTAATATTTTTCAATTCATCAATAATAATTAAATACATGCAATACTTTATTTTGAATTATGTGATATTCATCTCTTTTTAATAAAATTTATATATTTATGCAATAAGTTTTACTATCCTGAAAAAAGATATTGGTTTCACCTCGGCATATAACCCAACATTTTTTTTAATTATACAATTATTACTTTGGTATAGACTTAGGGTCTATTTGGGGCAGCTGAAAGTCATTAAAAAGCTGTTGATAAGCAACTGATCCAGATAAATTGTTCATCAGCAACTAATTTAGATTAGTTGATTTGTTGTTTTGTTTGTGTTGTTGGAAAACATATATTTTATAATTGTTTCTGGATAAATGACTATTCTACCACTCTGCAGTAATGATGTTTGAAACAAAACTGTCGTAACAAAATATTTGATACTTGAGAAGCAAAAAAACCACTTCAGAATAGTGCAATAAAATAAGATACACACCTCACTAACAGTGAGTATCAAAATTGCTAAAAAAAGGAAAAAAATTATTAAAATTACAATTAAAAATATGATAATATTAATTTTAAAATGCAAACGACGTATGTCACGAGCTATATCGTCCTTCAAGGATACCATCCAACCCCGATCACTATCAGCACCCTTTTCCAACCGTTTTAAAGATTCATGATCAAACAAAGAAAAATAAAAACAACAGGGAATGTAGATTTTAGGCAATTACAACCAATGCACTCGAAACAATTCACCTAAATAAATCAAGCATCATTTTTCATCCATTTATCAAATTCTCAGTAAAACATCAAACCAATTTAAAAAACCTCATCAATAGAGAAAGCAAAAAATCGCATGAAAAAAGTCATTCCTTAATAAATTACCACATGAATAACCACAGAAACTAGAGATCGGAGAGAGGAGGAAGAGGAAAAGGAAACGCTACGCGTGAGAGAGATAAAGGCGTAAGAGAGAGTACCAAAGGGTTCGCAAGAGTGATCGACGCAGGGCTGATGAAACTCGAGAGAGGCACGAGGTAGAGGGCAGTGGGGAAACTATTACGCAAACGAACGCGGGCCGCGGGGTCAAACTTGAGTCTACATTTAATAGAATAGGATAAGCTCCCGCGCTGCACGAAACAAACGCCCCCTAACGCGTTTTCAAAATGCGCTGCACCAAATAAGCTGCCCCAAATGTGCCCTTAGAGTATAGGTTTATGATTAAATTTGGATAACGTTTTAATTTATATTGATTTCATTGTCATGGTCAGGTCACAAGTATTATATGCGGAATGTGGAGGGTTACGTTAGGTAGTCAACAGCCAGTGCAAAATTGTCAAAAAAATCATGACATAAATGATTTTAACCATTGTATAAATTTTAGGACATCCCCTATAAGCGGCATATTGCATAGCTTGGATACAGTGAGAATGGTGCAAAGGCCGCTACAACGACGCTCATGTATAGTGTCAAATAAACAAGAGTTCTCACATTACAAATGGATGCGAGTAAGGAAATTAGTTCAATAAATTAATATTATAATAAGATCTTGAAATATAGGTACTCTCACAGATAAACTAATGAAATTACTTGATATTATGATTCATAACAAGATAAATATCTTATGTATTCATGAAACTAAATGAGTTGGAGAAAAGGCTAAGAAGATTGATAGCTTAGGTTTTAAAATTTAGTATTCAGGTAAGAATCGCACCAAAATTTTGCATGTATAATTATAGATCAGAGTTTCAAAGTTAATGGTGTAAAAATTAATAGAATTGGAGATAGAATTATAGCCCTTAAGATTATTGTTGAAACTAAGATTTTAAATATTATAAGTGCTAATACTCCTCAAGTAATATTAAATATAGGTTCTAAATATAAATTATGGAATGACCTAGACTACTTAATACAAATAATACCTCTTGAAAAAAAAAATTATTGGAAGAGATTTCAATGGACATATTGCTAGAGTGATAGAAAATTTTAGAGATATTCATTGTGGCTACGATTTTATAGTGATTAATGAAGAACATAGAGTCATATTATATTTTTCTTTAGCGTATGATTTTGTTATTGTTAATATTTTATTCAAGAAAAGAGATGTGCATATTATTACTTATAAGAATGGATCTGATAAAAGATTTTTTTTTATGAGAAGATATCTTCGAGAATGTAAGAATTGCAACGTCATTCCAAGTGAAGATTTAATTACTCAACATCAATTATTAATTTTAGATTTTAATATGAAAAGTTGAAAAATAAAGAAAACTATGAATCATTATCTTAGAATTAGATGGTGGGACCTAAAAGACAGATAAAATTATTTTTATGAGTGAACTTCAAGATTTCAAGATTTGAGATGTTCACGAAGAAGCAAATTCTATGTGGGATAATGTAAAAAATAATATTGAACAAGTGAAAAAAGATGTACTTTTAGTATCAAAAGAAAAAATTTCTGCAAATAAAAATAGTTAGTGGTGGAATAATAATGTGCAGTAAAAGATACAATACCAAAAGTTGTGTTATAAAAATTAACTTAAATGTAAAAGCTTAGAAAACTTGGAAAGATATGAAATGCTCTGTAGACAGTCTAAAAGAACATGTGACACTAAAAGCTCTGCTTTTAGAGATCTTTATAATATATTATATACTAAAGATGGTGAAAAATATATGTATAAACTAGACAAATAAAGAGAAAAGTAAAGATTTAACTCAAGTAAAATATAATAAAGATGAAAATCAAAAAGTGATTTCCTTAAATAAAGATATTCAACAAAGGTGGTGACTTATTTTGTTAAACTTTTAAAATAAATTTTTAAAATATGATCGACATTAGTGAATTTAATATCATTAAATAATAAAATGCTTCATTTTTACTGCCGCATTGGTAAAAAAGAAATTGATGAAGCTTTAAAGAAAACCAAGGGTGGAAAGTCTCTTGGAGATTCCAATTAAAGTGTGGAAATATATACAAGATTTGGGAGCTTTTAGGGTTACTAAACTCTTTAATATTATTTTAAAAACTAAAAAGATGTCTGAGGAGTGTAGGAAAAGTATTTTGGTTCCCACTTTTAAAAATAAAGAGGACGCACAGGAGTGTGCAGATGATAGAGGAATTAAGTTGATGTGTCATGCTACAAAATTATAGGAGAGAGTAATTGAACATAGGTTAAGACGAATTACAAAGATTTTTCATATTCAATTTGGATTCATGTCGGACAAGTTTACTATGAATGTTATACATCTATTGAGAGATTTAATGGAGAAGTTTAGAGAGAATAAGGAGGAACAACATATATTTTTTATTGATTTAGAAAAAACTTATGATAAAGTTCCAAGAGATATCCTTTGGAGAGTTCTAGAAGAGAATGGCATTGATATGAATTATATTCAAGTCATTAAGTATGTGTATACTAGATCTATTACTTGTATTCAAACAGAGTGAGGATTGAACAAATATTTTCCTACTTCAGTTGGATTACATTAGGGATCGAATTTAAGCCTATAAATTTTTGCTTTAATTATGGATGCTCTTAATGGACATTTACAGGAGGATGTACCTTGGAGTATGTTTTTAACTGATGATATCATTCTCGTGGATGAGACTAGAGAGAAAACTCTGGAAAAACTTGAGTTATGGAGGTCTACATTGAAATCTAAAGTAGAACTAAAACTGAATACATGGAATGTAATTTTAGTAGAACTAACTGCTTTAGTGACAAAGTTGTAACTATGAGTGATCAAATTAATAAAAGGTGAGAATATTTTAGATATCTCTGGTTTATTGTTCAAACTGATGGTGATATAGATGGAGATGTTATTAGTAAAATTCAAGTTGGTTGAAGTGGAGGAATGCTTCAGGCCTATTGTGTGATAAAAAGTACCGCTTAGACTGAAAAGAAAATTTTATAAGATGATGGTGAGACCTATCATGCTCCATGACATTGCATGTTAACCTTTAAAAGAGAAGCATAAAACTAGGTTAAGTGTTGTCGAGATGAGAATGCTTAGGTGGATGAGTGACTTTACACTTAGAGACAAGATATGAAATGAATATATCACTCATAAGGTTGGCGTAGCTCCAGTGACAGACAAAATCAGAGAGTCATCATAGATGATTTGGTCACATTAAACGTCGACCATCTGATAATCTGATTAGGAGAGTAAATGTTTTAGATTCGACTTATGTTAAGAAAGACAGAGGTTGACCTAAAAACACTTGAGCATATTGTAAAAAAAATGATTGTAATTTATCAGAATTAAATGAAAATAAGAGACTCGACTGGACACAATGGAGAAAAAAGATTCATGTAGCCAACCCTGCTTAGTGGGATAAAGGTTTGTTGTTGTTGTAATGAAATATTTAAAATAATTATTAAGTTTTTATGCCTTTCAATGGTGGCCAATAAAAACTCTATTGATAGATCAAAAAAGGAAAAAAGGAAAAAAATGAAAAAAATTAAGGAAAAAAAGTACTTTCCTAATTGAGCCAATCTTCTTTAAAATTCTGACAATAATAAATGTGAAATTGGGAGAGGGAAAAGAAACTTCATTAAGTCGGATAATAAGCATTATCATCGGTTAGACCATAAATAATAGAATTTTCCTATGACCATCCAACCATTGAAATATCAAGACAAGAGAAAATTGTTTGGTTATTAAAATTTGAAATATAATGATTTATTGAATCAAATGATTATCAAAATGTTTATAAGGGTTTGAACCAAGTATTCATTATATTGATGCTAGTCTTCACACATGGATATCTAAAATTAAGAGTGCAAAAGAAAGTGTTTTACTTTCTCCCTAATTTCCTTTTTCAATATCATCGTCTTCAGTTGCAACATTCGTAGTTTGAAGTGGCATCTGGTAATTTTTTTCATTCATGAGATTTGATGGTGAATATCAGATATTTGATATGCAGTATAGGAGCATTTCGTGTAAAAATACTTTTTCTAGAAACTTGCTCACATACGTGCAATAAACCACAAATTTATAAAATACCATGCGTGCATGAAATTGCGACTTTGAGAGCTTGACGTTTTGATCACCAGTTTTTGTTTTGAAATATTTTACGTTGTCTTGTATGCCAGAATTTCAGTGCATCTCAAATTTATTCACCACAAAATCTCATGAATGAAAAAAATTATTGGATGTCACAACAAGCTACAAATAACGCAACTGAAGACAATGATATTGAAGAATAATTTCAAAATCATCAGTTGTGATATTGACCACTGCCTTCTCGATATACACTCGGCTTAGACGTCATTCCACCCCGGCATGAAGGATAGTATTATTTTATACACACGCTTTTACGAGAATATTTTAATTTGAAATAAATTTTATGTATTTCATTTATTGTTAGCTAATTCATTTNAATTTAAATGATTCATGTCATAATTTTTTGACAAAAAATTTACAATGGTCATAATTTTTAAATAATGATTTAAAAAACCTCATCATAGAGAAAGCAAAAAATTGCATGAAAAAAGTCATTCCATAAAAAATTACCACATGAATAACCACAGAAACTAGAGATCGGAGAGAGGAGGAAGAGGAGAAAGTAAACGCTACGCGTGAGAGAGATAAAGGTGCAATAGAGAGTACCAAAGGGTTCACAAGAGCGATCGACGCTAGGGCTGATGAAACTCGAGAGAGGCACAAAGTAGAGGGCAGTGGGGAAACTATTACGCAAACGAACGCGGGTCGCGGGGTCAAACCTGAGTCTACATTTAATAGAATAGGATAAGCTCCCGCGCTGCACGAAACAAACGCCCCCTAACGCGTTTTCAAAATGCACCGCACCAAATAAGCTGTCCCAAATATGCCCTTAGAGTATAGGCTTATGATTAAATTTGGATAACGTTTTAATTTATATTGATTTCATTGTCATGGCCAGGTCACAAGTATTAGATGCGAAATGTAGAGGGTTATGTTAGGTAGTCGACAGCCAGTGCAAAATTGTCAAAAAAAATCATGACATAAATCATTTTAGTCATTGTATAAATTTTAGGGCATCCCCTAGAAGCGACGTATTGCATAGCTCGGATATAGTGAGAAGGGTGCAAAGGCCGCTACACCGACGCCCATGTGTAGTGTCAAATAAACAAGAGTTCCCACATTACAAATAGATGCGAGTAAAGAAATTAGTTCATGAAACTAATATTATGATAAGATCTTGAAATGTAGATACTCTCACAGATAAACTAATGAAATTACTTGATATTATGTTTCATAACAAGATAGATATCTTATGTATTCATGAAACTAAATGAGTTGGAGAAAAGACTAAGAAGATTGATAGCTTAGGTTTTAAAATTTAGTATTCAGGTAAGAATCGCACTAAAAATGTGCAGGTATAATTATAGATCAGAGTTTGAAAGTTAATGGTGTAAAAATTAATAGAATTAGAGATAGAATTATAGCCCTTAAGATTATTGTTGATACTAAGATTTTAAATATTATAAGTGCTAATACTCCTTAAGTAGGATTAAATATAGGTTCTAAAGATAAATTATGGAATGACCTAGAAGACTTAATACAAAAAATACCTCTTGAAAAAAAAATTATTAGAAGAGATTTCAATGGTAAAAATTAATAGAATTGAAGATAGAATTATAGCCCTTAAGATTATTGTTGAAACTAAGATTTTAAATATTATAAGTGCTAATACTCCTCAAGTAGGATTAAATATAGGTTCTAAAGATAAATTATGGAATGACTTAGAAGACTTAATACAAATAATACCTCTTGAAAAGAAAAATTATTGGAAGAGATTCCAATGGACATATTACTAGAGAGATAGAAAATTTTAGAGATATTCATTGTGGCTACGATTTTATCGTGATTAATGAAGAACATAGAGTCATATTATATTTTTCTTTAGCGCGTGATTTTGTTATTGCTAATATTTTATTCAAGAAAAGAGATGTGCATATTATTACTTATAAGAATGGATCTGATAAAACAAATTTTTTTATGAGAAGATATCTTCGAGAATGTAAGAATTGCAATGTCATTCCAAGTGAAGATTTAAGTGCTCAACATAAATTATTAATTCTAGATTTTAATATGAAGAGTTGTAAAAAAAAAACTATGAATCATTATCTTAGAATTAGATGGTGAGACCTAAAAGACAAATATAATTATTTTTATGAGTGAACTTCAAGATTTCAAGATTTGAGATGTTCATAAAGAAGCAAATTCTATGTGGGATAATGTAAACAATACTATTAAACAAGTGAAAAAAGATGTACTTTGAGTATCAAAAGAAAAAAATTTCTGCAAATAAAAATAGTTAGTGGTGGAATAATAATATGCAGTAAAAGATACAATACAAAAAGGTTGTGTTATAAAAATTAACTTAAATGTAAAAGCTTAGAAAACTTGAAAAGATATGAAATGCTCTGTATGTAGTCTAAAAGAACTTGTGACACTAAAAGTTCTGCTTTTAGAGATCTTTATAATATATTATATACTAAAAAATGGTGAAAAATATATGTATAAACTAAGCAAATAAAGAGAAGAGTAAAGATTTAACTCGAGTAAAGTATAATAAAGATGAAAAATTAAAAAGTGATTCTCTTAGATAAAGATATTCAACAAAGGTGGTGAGTTATTTTGCTAAACTTTTAAAAGAAAATTTTAAAAATATGATCGACATTAGTGAATTTAATATCATTAATAATAATAAAATATTTTATTTTTACTGTCGTATTGGTAAAAAAGAAATTGATGAAGCTTTAAAGAAAATCAAGGGTGGAAACTCTTATGGGCCTGATGATATTCCAATTAAAGTGTGTAAATATATTCGAGATTTGGGAGCTTTTATGTTTACTAAACTCTTTCATATTATTTTAAAAACTAAAAAGATGTCTGAGGAGTGTAGGAAAAGTATTTTTGTTCCCACTTTTAAAAATAAAGAGGATGCACAGGAGTGTGCAGATTATAGAGGAATTAAGTTGATGTGTCATACTACAAAATTATAGGAGAGAGTAATTGAACATAGGTTAAGACGAATTACAAAGATTTTTCATAATTAATTTGGATTTATGTCAGACAAGTTTACTATGAATGCTATACATTTATTGAGAGATTTGATGGAGAAGTTCAGAGAGAATAAGGAGGATCTACATATATTTTTCATCGATTTAGAAAAAACTTATGATAAAGTTTCAAGAGATATCCTTCGGAGAGCTCTAGAAGAGAATGACATTGATATGAATTATATTCAAGTCATTAAGTATGTGTATACTAGATCTATTACTTGTATTCAAACAGAGTGAGGGTTGACCAAATATTTTTCTATTGACCTAATATTTTCCTATTTCAGTCAGATTACATTAGGGATCGACTTTAAGCGTACAACTTTTTGCTTTAGTTATGGATGCTCTTAATGGACATTTACAGGAGGATGTACCTTGGAGTATATTTTTAGCCGCTGATATCATTCTCGTGGATGAGACTAGAGAGAAAACTCTGTAAAAACTTGAATTATGGAGGTCTACATTGAAATCTAAAGTAGAACTAAAATTGAATACATGGAATGTAATTTTAGTAGTACTAACTGCTTTAGTGACAAAGTTGTAACTATGGATGATCAAATTATTAAAAGGTGAGAATATTTTAGATATCTCTAGTTTATTGTTCAAACTGATGGTGATATAGATGGAGATGTTATTAGTAAAATTCAAGTTGGTTGAAGTGGAGGAATGCTTCAGGCCTATTGTGTGATAAAAAAGTACCGCTTAGACTGAAAAGAAAATTTTATAAGATGATGGTGAGACCTACCATGCTCCATGACACTGCATGTTAACCTTTAAAAGAGAAGCATAAAACTAGTTTAAGTGTTGTCGAGATGAGAATGCTTAGGTGAATGAGTGACTTTACACTTAAAGACAAGATATGAAATGAATATACCACCCATAAGGTCGGTGTAGCTCCAGTGACAGACAAAATTAGAGAGTCATCATAGATGATTTGGTCACATTAAACATCGATCATCTGATAATCTGATTATGAGAGTAAATGTTTTAGATTCGACTTATGTTAAGAAAGGTAGAGGTAGACCTAGAAACACTTGAGCATATTGTAAAAAAAATGATCGTAATTTATTAGAATTAAATGAAAATATGACACTCGATTGGACACAATGGAGAAAAAAGATTCATGTAGCCAACCCCGCTTAGTGGGATAAAGGTTTGTTGTTGTTGTAATGAAATATTTAAAATAATTATTAAGCTTTTATGCCTTTCAATGGTGGCCAATAAAAACTCTATTGATAGATTAAAAAAGGAAAAAAGGAAAAAAAATGAAAAGATTAAGAAAAAAAACTACTTTCTTAATTGAGCCAATCTTCTTAAAAATTCTGACAATAATAAATGTGAAATTAGGAGAGGGAAAAGAAACTTCATTACGCCAGATAATAATCATTATCATCAATTAGACCATAAATAATAGAATTTTTCTAATAACCATCTAACCATTGAAATATCAAGATAAGAGAAAATTGTTTGGTTATTAAAATTTGAAATATATTGATTTATTGAATCAAAAGATTATCAAAATGTTTATATCGATTTGAACCAAGTATTCATTATATTGATGCTAGTCTTCACACATGGATATCTAAAATTAAGAGTGCAAATGAAAGTGTTTTACTTTCTCCCTAATTTTCTTTTTCAATATCACCGTCTTCAGTTGCACATTCGTAGTTTGAAGTGGCATCTGATAATTTTTTTTCATCATGAGATTTGATGGTGAATATTAGATATTTGATATGCATTATAAGAGCATTTCGTGTAAACATACTTTTTCTAGAAACTTACTCACGTGTGTGCAATAAACTGCAAATTTATAAAATATCATGTGTGCATGCAATTGCAACTTTGAGAGCTTGACGTTTTGATCACCAGTTTTTGTTTTGAAATATTTTACATTATCTTGTAGACCAGAATTTCAGTGCATCTCAAATTTATTCACCACCAAATCTCATGAATGAAGAAAATTATTTGATATCACAACAAGCTACAAATGACGCAACTGAAGACAATGATATTGAAGAATAATTTCAAAACCATCAGTTGTGATATTGTCCACTGCGACCGCCTTCTCGATATACACTCAGCTTAGACGGGAAGGATAGTATTATTTTATAAACACGCTTTTACGAGAATATTTTAATTTGAAATAAATTTTATGTATTTCATTTATTGTTAGTTAATTCATTTTGTTCATTTTTCTTTTTGATTAATTTAAAATTAAGTAAATATTAATTAAGGTAAAATATAATTTAAAATTTTATTTGTAATAATAGTTAATATATATTAATATTAAAAT
>JXCR01051818.1:118491-128681 GCA_002079205.1 Phalaenopsis hybrid cultivar
ATATATATATATATATATATATATATATATATATATTAATAAATTTAATATTAATTAAATATTAATTAGGGAAAATTATATATCTAACACCCAATTCTTGTGGATTTACCTTTCACATCTAAACTTTCATTTTTAGATATATAACACCCTATTTATCGATTAAAAGATTGATTTGACCATTAAAAGATGACAATGAATGCTACTTTTAATGTAATGTTAGTAATTATAAAATTTTAGATATGAAATAGGTAAATATAAAAGTTTTTGATGTTATATATATAAATTCCCTATTAATTAATGTAAAACATAATTTAATTTTTTTTATAATAATAGTTAATATATATTAATATTTAAGTTATTTATAATATTACATATTATATATTAAAAAATTAATTAATTAATGTAACACATAATTTAATTTTTTTTTTAAATAATAGTTAATATTATATATTAATAAATTAAAAAAATTAATTTTATAATATTTTAATGAAAACAACCCTAAGGGGGACAATTTTAAAATACCTAATTTCATATGAAATAATGGGCCTTTGTGCTTCTTTAAATTTTTTTTTTCAAATACCTCCCTCAAAATCAATATATTTGCATTCTCCCTTCTATAATTTTGCCAATAAACAACAAAACCTCAATCCAACTTCTAATTTTAGAACTTTAAAAGACGAAATTAGAGCTATAGCCCAAGATAATCATGCATATAATAAGCATTTTATTGGATACTCCATCCCTATTTATTGCATGCAACTCATTCTTAATCTAAACCACAAATCCTAGCCATCCAATCCGAATCCAACGAACCAGAAGCCTCCCAATACGACCGTCACCCCATCATCTTCTCAAACTCCCATATCTTAACCNTTTTTATTGGATACTCCATCCCTATTTATTGCATGCAACTCATTCTTATTCTAAACCACAAATCCTAGCCATCCAATCTGAATCCAACGAACCAGAAGCCTCCCAATACGACCGTCACCCCATCATCTTCTCCAACTCCCATATCTTAACCCTTACATCCCTAAGGTAACCTCCTCCCACCTGATACTTCACCACAGCATAAACAAGATGACGCAGCGAGAACTCCGGCCACATACATGCCGGCGCATAAAGCATACAAGCCCCGCTCTGCCACAGAAAGAAGTTACTCATCCTCCACTCCCCCGACGTCCTCACCAGCAAATCCGGCTCCGGATACCTCGCCATAAACATCCTCTTCTCCACATCCGCCACCGTAACCCCACCCTCCTTCTTCTTCTCCTCACACGCCCCGCTCACCCCTCTCACCATCTCGTACTTAGACGAATACGAAAGACATACCAGTAAATCCAGCCGATCGTTCCCTTTAGTCCTCTCCTCTGCTTTGCGCGCGAGTTCCCTTATGTCCTCCTCGATCAAGCTCAGATCGCCGACGAAATGGATGCGGATGCCCGCCTCGTTGATGACGNGCACGCCCCGCTCACCCCTCTCACCATCTCATACTTAGACGAATACGAAAGACATACCAGTAAATCTAGCCGATCGTTCCCTTTAGTCCTCTCCTCTGCTTTGCGCGCGAGGTCCCTTATGTCCTCCTCGATCAAGCTCAGATCGCCGACGAAATGGATGCGGATGCCCGCCTCGTTGATGACGGAGATGTCGTTGTGGAGGGCTCTGAGTTTCTCGCGGATGAGGGATTTTAGGAATTGGATCTCCTGGAAAGTGCGGCGGAAGTTGTCGATGGAGAAAGCGAAGATGGAGACGAAAGGGATGCCGAGTTCGGCGCAGTAGCGGAGGATGCGGACGACGTTGAGGAAGCCGATGCGGTGGGCTTCCTCGGGGAGGATGGAGAGTTTGCGGGCGTAGCGACGGTTGCCGTCGAGGATGAAGGAGATGTGGCGGGGGAGAGGGGAGGAGGAGAGGATTTGGAAGATGAGGCGGCGGAGGAAGCGGTGGGTGAGTTCGCCGGCGGTGGAGGTTAGGGTTGAGGTGAGTGTTGGTAGGTTTCGCATTGGGCTGGTTGGGGTTGGATTGAGGGATTTGGGTTTTAGAGTTTTTTTATAGGTATTTTCTTAGGGTTTTGAGGGGAGGCGCCGGAGGTGTGAGCGGCGGGAGAGAAGAATTTGNTGAGGAGGAGAGGATTTGGAAGATGAGGCGGCGGAGGAAGCGGTGGGTGAGTTCGGCGGCGGTGGAGGTTAGGGTTGAGGTGAGGGTTGGTAGGTTTGGCATTGGGCTGGTTGGGGTTGGATTGAGGGATTTGGGTTTTAGAGTTTTTTATAGGTATTTTCTTAGGGTTTTAAGGGGAGGCGCCGGAGGTGTGAGCGGCGGGAGAGAAGAATGTGTGCGGGGATGGGAATGATGGATCTGCAGTGTCGTAGGGGAATATAGCACATGTATCCATTGTGAATATCGTATGTTAATTTCTATTTTAGAAACCCAAACTTAGTGGAAAGAGTATCATATGCTATGTTGCTATTTTGGATGAATATATTTACTAATATCATATATATATATATATGTATATATATATATATATATATATATATATATGTATATATATATGTATATATATATATATATATGTATGTATANATGTCTTGGCTGACTTTTAGTTGGAGCTGAAATAGTTGACTTTGCTATCTTTTTGTCTACTTACAATATTGTGTGAATGAGCTCCACTTAATTTTCATTTCTTGGTTGCCTNTCATTTTTGGATAATCCTGATTTGTTTGCACATTATAATGGCAGTATAGAAATATATTGTTTATTGTTTTGCATAAATATGTCATGACTCAGCCTAGGATTTGGAAGTACTTCCCATAGGCAGGGACAAAAAGTTGGGCTGTCAGTTCAATTTAAATAATCAAATGAGTCATTAATAATTAAGCTTTAAATCAACAAAAAAGTAAAACAATTAAAAATATAATTATCATTCTCTCGTTTGTCTGTTTCTTTTATAAATTGTTTCTTTTCTTTCCATCATATTATAATCTAAAACTTAAACATAGAAAATATCTTATTATGTGTTCTTAATAACTTAGTGAATATTCATATCCCTAAAAATATAGTGAAGTAACAGACAAAATAATATGCATACTTTTTCAATATAGTGAATCAACATAAAACCACTTGACATTTCAGTTTCAAATATGACTATTTAACAAGGTTCATAATATTATATAATTTTTAAACTTATCTATATTATGTTATTTATATAATTATACAATATAATATCTTAATTTATGACATAAGATCTTGGTTGAATATTCTGTCTTGGCTGACTTTTAGTTGGAGCTGAAATACTTGACTTTGCTATCTTTTTGTCTACTTACAATATTGTGTGAATGAGCTCTACTTAATTTTCATTTCTTGGTTGTCTTTTGGCCAAATAGGGTCACCGCGAAGGAATCATCGTCTTGTCTCCCACCTGAATACTACGAACTGTCAAAGCCAGTCCCTTACACTCTCTCATGCTCTTCTCCATCTATTATATTCCCAACATTACTCTTGAATTGTCTTCTGCCTAGAAGGCTGCAATAACAAAAGACACTAATGGCATAGTTGGATGCAACCCTCTATTGAGGTCCCACCCATCATTGTTCTTTGTTTTAGGCAAAAATCCTTCTAATTGATCTTCTTTAGCCACGAATCACACGTCGTCCCATTTCGTCTGTTGCCGCTTATTCTAAAGCGTCATATATCACACAATTCGCTCCAAAATTTCTTGCTCAAATCCACTCCTGAGCACTCTGCTCAATCCTGCCTGCGTGCATTTAATTTGCTACTGTTGTCTGAATGTCAAGCTATTCCTTCCAAGTGTTATCGCTTGAATCCGCTGTCAATTCATTTGTCAAAACCCGCGAATCCAATTTTGCCTAAAACAGCAGCAATGTCCAAATGCCACACAAATCCTTCAGATAACTACCATTCATATTCTCTCTAGACGTTGTCACTCGTTCCCGTGACGAGATGAGGGGATTTTGTGTGAAACTCTATAATATTCATCATAATTTTCTTTTAGGGGCGTGAATCTCCTCTCGAATTACCCCTCCATGGACGAAAACCAGCCCCTCGGGGATGAAAAAGTGCTCCTTTATTTCTGATTTGTTTTCTCCAATTCATCCACTTTTTTGGAACCCACTACTCTCTGTACGGCTTCCAAACTCCTTTAATCATGTTGTTTTCTTCAGATTTCGATTGTATCGTGAGGTTTGGTCCTTCTGTACAATGTGATCCTTTTGTAGCTTCCAACTAAAAAACATGTTGTTTTGTGAGTGTATTTAAGAGTCAAACTTTGACTAGAATCTCCTCTTAAAATCATCTGTATTATTCAAGAGAGAGATTTATTCGAATAAGGGAGAATACGACTATATATAAATAGACAATATGAATAGGGTGTTGCAGTGTGACTGTAAAATGTGAACCCATTTACACATAAGCAAGCCTAACTTCGTGTTGTTCTGGTTCAAAATCAGGAGAACTACAATCGAAGTGTTTTCAAGCTTCACCAGTTGAAGAATTGATCATTGTATTGGTGTCAATAGATCTGATACTATGTCATGTCATGTGAGAAGTTGTGCGCATAGAAACAAATAACCGTTGAAGTCGTGGAATGAGAGGAAAGTAAAAGAGACATTTGTACGAAATATTTTTTAGATTTCTACTATATCTCCTCCTTGGTTTGAGTCTATCAACACAATCAAATCTGGATTTCTTATATTGTGCATCTTCCTTGTAATATAACATATAGTTCGTTAATGCAGCAATCTATCTTTTCAAATAACAGCCCTAGCTTTGACACTAACTTTTTAGTTTTGTAAAAATATTCTGGAACTAAATTAACTACAAGGTTCAACTCTTTTAATAATGTCACTACTTCTTTGAAGCATTCCCTGTGCTTGTTGAAATCGGATTTGATACTTAGCATTCTCAAGGTAACCGATAACTCTATATGTGAAGTGCATTCTTCCTACAAAAGGTTGTTGTTCAGCATTTAATGATTCAAACAATTATTGCACCACACTGTTTGGTTCTTGTTCATCATCAAGCTCACTTCCAACAAAATGAGCCCTATAAGGAACATCAATCATTTCCACATTCATGTCAGAATTGTGAATCGTTGAAGGGGCATAACTTGATGAGGCTCCAACATGACCGTAATGAAAATCTGGTTCAAATTCATCATGTGAAGTTCAATACCAATAATCGGGTTTAAATCCCCTATGATATAGATCCAATCCAACTTCACTTCATCGGACGTCAAATAAGCTTGATTCCTGTGCTTCTCACATAAGCATTGAAACCTGCCTTCCGAAATGTAAGCAGAGAGTTGCAATGCAGCCTGCACAAAGTTCTCAACACCAACCAAAAACTCATCAGTAAGTCCTTTCTTTTTCTTCATAGATATAATCAGTTATACATCCATATCTCATATTTTGGATGTTCATCTGCATCATAGATGTAGCTCTATGTGTCCTATTTTTCATTTAAATATAATAAATTGGGATCATTTTTTATATAACATTTCTTGGTCTTTTTAGGTATACATCTATCTTTCTTAACTGATTTACATACGTAGCACAAAATTCTTTAAACACTAAACCAAAAAGAAAAAGATCAAAATCTTTGTCTTTTGTGGACCAAAATCATAAGCTTTAAACACTTAAATATTAAACATTAAATCAAAATCTATGTAACATAAGTTTTTATATAGATGTCACATTAGGGATGACAACCCGAAACCAAATTTATAGTATAATGTCATCACACTACAAACCTATATGGCATGAATAAGAGAAATCCTAAGACTTGAACCCTAAAACATTAAATCCTTATTACATAAATCCTAAACTATAACTTATAAGCCTTTAAAAAACATGAATAAAAAACCCTTAAATCTTGAAAATTAAACACTAAAACTTAAGTCCTATCCCAAAATCCATAAATCCCTACACAAGTTCTTATGTGTTTACCTTCTCAAACCTAAACTTTTATATTTGGGCACATAGCACTCAACTTTTCATATTTTTTTGGTGCACTCGCATACATAGCACAAAATTCTTATGTATTTACATTCTCACATCAAAACTTTTATATTTGGGCACATAGCACTCAAATTTTTTGGGTGCATTTACATACATTGCACAAAATTCTTATGTATTTACATGTCTCTCACCTTAACTTTTATATTTAAGCACCTAGCATTCAAATCTTATGTATAACCATTTAGTCCCTATGCATTGCACATATAATAAAGAAATACAAAAAAAAAGGTACGACGTTTATGTATTTTCAAATCTAAAACTTATACATTCCAAATCTAATAGAAAAATAAAAATAAAAAACTATGAAAAATCAAAGCTTAGAGGTGTGGATGATGCTTCTCACCTTGGACAAAGTTAGAGAATTGTCGGAAAGGAAAGTTGGTGTGGGAGGAGCGCCGGAGGGGACGAGTTATCGATGGGGAAGAAGAAATAAGAAATGTCGATTGCAGCTCTGGTAGGAAATAAAATAGGTCTTTAGCATCGACGTTAACATTCGCTAATGCCAACACGAATAAGTAAAATTAGCGTCGAATATGGAATTTTATGAGATTTGAATCAGAAAGGAGAAAGTGCTCTCAGCTCAATCACTTTGCTAATGACAGTTGGTGATTTGGTGACGACCTCAAAATTTCATATTCTAGATTCGGAGACTACTTTCAATGCTCTGTTGGGCCGACCATGGTAAATAAACACAGAATGGTTCCTTCTTCACTATCTCAATCTATCATAGACTGTTATGGAAGAGAAAAGCACTGTATAAAAGGAGATCTTTAACAATTTTCAATCCATGAGGTTGGGATATAGGAAGACGCGGCATATTACGCTCCAAAAAAACATACAAGATTCTATTCCGAAGCTAATGCGCCCACTTAGCATCGCTAGATTGACGCTACTCTTCTGCATCAACTCATTTAAGTTTGAGATTGGGCTCGATGCAAAAGAGGCATTAATTTACAGTTTTACTATAGTGTTGGTGGTATGCATGTAAATCTTCCCAAGTTCTATTCGCACTTGCAATACCAAATGATGGAGCCGTGGAATTGGAATTCGGAAAAGCAGAACAGCAGCTGAATAATAATAATAATTTTGCTTAAGAAAGAAGGCATGCATTTTTACTGGAATGCAATAATTAAGCTACAACCACTTTAAAAGTCATAAGTTGGAGAAGCATGTTGTAACCTGGCGAAATTATTGCGTGCGGACACCGCATGCATCTCTGTATGCGGTGTCCGATCTTGACCGTAGATCACGGTGATCTACGGTCAGGATTATTTCGACTTTTAAAAAAAAAAAAAAAATCGGTGGGGCCTACCGAAATACATCGAGACCGTAGATCAGGTGATCTACTGCGGTGACCGATCTGTATGGAATAATTTTTCTGTAACCTGACTATCTTGGCTATCTAGATAAGTTTATTTATTTTATTTTTTAATGTTAGGGAAGGCCCAAGTATCATGTTGTTTAAGATCTTCTGTATTTGTTTGCGGTTGAGTGATATTCGGCCCACTATGGCCCTTTAAGTCTTGGCAATCAAACACAACAATCAAGCATTAGAATCATGTTAGAAAAAAATAGGGGGGATTGGCAAACTTTTCTTATATGCATGCCACCCGATTCTTTTATTTTTACATATCTAACGCAAACTTTTCTTTTTTTATATTTATACCATCCAAATCTTGCATACTACATAAAAAATACTATTATTTTAACTTGAAAAAAAAATGCACCTTTGCATACATAAGGTTGTATATATAAATAAAAATTTGAAGTTTTAAGTGTTAGATATGTAAATACATAAGAATTGAGTGATATGTTTGTAAATCTTACAAAAAAAANGAAGAAAAGAAATATTTGTGCCTTGGAATACTAGCTTGATGAGTGGGAAGAACCTTGGTGGTGGAATATTGTGTACCTTCTTTATGATACTATGGCAAATACTCTCTATGGATGAAGGTTATTGTCCTTGCCAAATTCGTTTGAATTTTGGCGGCTTTCTGTTGCTATTTGTCAATTTATCATAAATAAACTCTTTCACGTAACAAAAAAAAAGTATTTTTTTTTTTTTTTAAGATTTACAAACATATCACTCAATTCTTATGTATTTACATATTTAACACTTAAAACTTCAATTTTTTACTTATATATACAACCTTATGTATGCAAAGGTGCATTTTTTTTTCAAGTTAAAATAATAGTTTTTTTTTATGTAGTATGAAAGATTTGGATGGTATAAATATAAAAAAGAAAAGTTTGTGTTAGATATGTTAAAATAAAAGAATTGGGTGGCATGCATATAAGACAAGTTTGCCAATCCCCCCTATTTTTTCTAACATGATTCTAATGCTTGATTGTTGTGTTTGATTGCCAATACTTAAAAGGCCTATAGTGGGCCGAATACCATTCAACCACAAACACGTACAGAAGATCTTAAACAACATGATACTTGGGCCTTCCCTACATTAAGAAATAAAATAAATAAACTTATCTAGATAGCCAAGATAGTCAGGTTACAACATGCTTCTCCAACCTATGACTTTTAAAGTGGTTGTAGCTTAATTATTTCATTCCAGTAAAAATGAATGCCTTCTTTCTTAAGTAAAATTATTATTATTATTCAGCTGCTCTTCTGCTTTTCCGAATTGCAATTCCAGGGCTCCATCATTTGGTATTGCAAGTGCAAATAGAACTTGGGAAGATTTGCATGCATACCACCAACATTATAGTAAAATTGTAAATTAATGTCTGTTTAGCATCGAGCCCAATCTCAAACTTAAATGAGTTGATGATGCAGAAGGGTAGCGCCAATCTAGCGATGCTAAGTGGACGCATTCGATTCGAAATAGAATCTTGTATGCTTTTTTTTAGCGTAATATGTCGCGTCTTCCTATATCCAACCCTCGTGGATTGAAAATTGTTAAAGATATCCTTTTGTGCAGTGCTCTTCTCTTCCATAACAGTCTTTGATAGATTGATACAGTGAAGAAGGAGCCATTCTGTGCTTATGTACCACGGTCGGCCCAACAGAGCATTGAAAGTAGTCTCCAAATCTAGAATATGAACTTTTGCGGTCATCACCAATTCACCAACTGTCATTAGGAAAGTGATTTTCTGATTCAAATCTGTTATGGTATGACTCATATACCATATAGGGACAGACGCTGGATCGAAGTGGAGCGGAAAATTCTGTCCAAATCGGGAAGTTACGTGGGTTGGGGGTGCGGGGGCAACGCCCCGCAGTACAATACATTGGTAATGTTGTAATTATGTATTGTACTTAGGGTTTATTCATGTGGTTATAAATAAACATGTTAGTAACCCCAGGAGGAATCCCTGATTTCTGTATTCTTTTTTCTGAATAGTGAAAGAACTCGCCGCTCTGCTCCCGATGACGTAGGCATCTTTGTCGAACCTCATAAAACTCTGTGTGTTCTTCTAGATTTGTGTCGATTCTTATTTTTCTTCGCCCTAATTTCTTAACAAAATTTCATAAAATTCCATATTCGTCGCTAATTTTACTTATTCGCGTTGGCATTAGCGAATGTTAACGTCGATGCTAAAGCCTTATTTTATTTCCTACCCGAGCTGCAGTCAACATTTCTTATTTCTTCTTCCCCATCGATAACTCGTCTCCTCCAGCGCTCCTCCCACACCAACTTTCCTTTACGACAATTCTCTAACTTTGTCCAAGGTGAGAAGCATCATCCGCACCTCTAAACTTTGGTTTTCCATAGGATTTCCTTTTTTTTTTCTATTAGATTTGGAATGTATAAGTGTTAGATTAGAAAATACATAAACGTCGCACCTTTTTTTTTGTATTTCTTTATTATATGCACAATGCATAGGGACTAGATGGTTATACATAAGATTTGAATGCTAGGTGCTTAAATATAAAAGTTAAGGTGAGAGACATGTAAATACATANGGAAGAAAAGAAATATGTGTGCCTTGGAATACTATCTTGATGAGTGGGAAGAACCTTGGTGGTGGAATATTGTGTACCTTCTTTATGATACTACGGCAAATACTCTCTATGGATGAAGGTTATTGTCCTTGCCAAATTCCTTTGAATTTTGGCGGCTTTCTGTTGCTATTTGTGAATTTATCATATATAAACTCTTTTACGTAACAAAAAAAAAGTTTTTTTTTTTTTTTTTT
>JXCR01051818.1:141570-183056 GCA_002079205.1 Phalaenopsis hybrid cultivar
TATATATATATATATATATATATATATAATTGATTAGTAGTATTTCGAGTCAAAACAAGCTGAACACGAACAGACATTAAATTTTATTCAGCGTGGAACTTCATGTTAAAAGATAAAATTAAATTTTTAGCTTATTTTAATTTATTTTTCTAATGTTTTAGTTAATAATATAAATAAATAATCTAATATTAGAATCATTCTATTCATATTTTCTAAAGTAAATTATAGTTTTAGTTATAATTTTTATTAGTTTTTAACTAAATACCAAAATTTAAGTCAACATTATTCAATTGAAAAACATAGAAGTTGCCGAAGAATGAGCTTTGATGATATCTAGTGGTGGAAAGGAACAACTGGTTGCATTCTAGTCTCCAATATTTATTTATTTATTCAGAGGTACATGAGATATGAAAGAATTGATGAGATGGTGGCTTTAGTCGAATTGAGATCATGAGGAGAATATTAGCATTTGTTGTGAGTAAAAAAAACTATAATAGTAAAATCAACCCAAAAAAACATAACAACTAGGCAATTTAATAATGCCTAAAACTCTCAAGGTTGATTTCAATGTGAAAGAGTAATTCAAGGATGTTCACAATTTTAGATAGTTATAAGGAACAACTAAAGCTTTTTATTTATTATTTTTTCAAAACCCTATTGGTATAAAAAAAGGGGTATTATATCATTACAAGACTCATAAAATATTCAGTAATTTTATATAAAAAATATTAATTTATATATAAATATTATAAGCAACATGCAAGACTTATTTCTTAACGGTGACAAAAATATGTTACCATGAAGTTTAGGGTTCAACATTAAAGAGTTCTGTTAAGGTTTTATTCCCTTTATTTTATTAAGGTTCAACATTAAAGAGTAATATCATACTCTCCCAATATAATTCTATAAATCTAAAATTTAAGTGACAAACCCACTACAATGAAGCTGGTAATTATGCTAAAGCAGTTAACGATTTCTAATAATTAAATTTCATGGACGGGACATAGATTCAAACTTACCATGCTTCTTTTTGAACTTTATATTTCTAACTAGGGCTGTAAACGAGCCGAACACGAGTGAGCCCAGGCGCAGCTCGTGTTGGGCTCGTTTATATTTCGAGCTCAAAAGTGTGATCGTGTTCGGCTTGTTTTCTTAGCGAGCCGAAAAAAAACCGTTCACGAACAAAGAGTCATTTTGACAACCCTAATCACGTAGCCATAAAATGTTAAGGATTTTGACGTGATTTAAAAATTATTGTTTATATTAAAACATCATTTGAATCTAATTTAATAAATTTTATTATATTTTCTTAATTAATACTTTTAATTGATTATAAACCTTTGTAGCCTTGCAGTCAATTAAATTTTCTAAAAATACTACTCATCAAAGATATAAAAAATTGATTAGTAGTATTTCGAGTCAAAACTAGCCGAACACAAACGAACAAATTTTTGTCCATGTTCGGCTCGTTAACTTAGCGAACAAGCTGAACNACCATTGTTTCTCCGGCGATAGAGAAACTCCGAAGAGGAAGAGCGGAGATGTTTTGGGAAGTTTAGGGTTACGAAGTTTGATATGAGGTGCAATCAAATAACTTAATAAATTAAAAGGGATGTCAGAGAGTAAATTATCTAAGTCATCAATGTTGTCACCAATGTGGCTTTAGGATTCTTCTTGAGATTAAATTAGCCTAATCCTTACAACTCTCTGGCTTATAAGCACAAAGTATAAGAAGAGAAGTAGAGAGAAGTTTTGGAAAAGAGAATATTTCACTAAGAAAAGGTGCTTACATCACTTGAATGTTGGGAATCATGGATGGTTCCTCGATGGATACAAATGAGAAGAGGGGATGCAATAGTCTTCTAGAGTTACTTAGATTGCTCTCATCCATTTGATCTTTTCTAGAATCTTTCATCTCATGGTTGTCTTGTCAATTTCTTTAAAATTGGCAGACTGTGACACCATTCTCTTATGGGGGGATAGGTCTTTTCTTCCATAATTTAAGCTCCAAAGATTAAATTG
Organism: Phalaenopsis hybrid cultivar; assembly: GCA_002079205.1. Classification (NCBI taxonomy): domain Eukaryota; kingdom Viridiplantae; phylum Streptophyta; class Magnoliopsida; order Asparagales; family Orchidaceae; genus Phalaenopsis; species Phalaenopsis hybrid cultivar. The sequence continues at coordinate 143,593 of JXCR01051818.1, forward strand.
TTCCTTTATTGACTTCTTCATTGTGATTATAAATAATGAAATAACATCAAATAGTTTTCTGGATTAGATAATTTAGTCCCCTCCAAATCTATGGGATACATCATTCTTTCAAGATTATTCTTGAGTTCTCTTTGGAGCTTTTTCTTCTAATATTTTCTAGAATGCAATAGTCTTCTAGAGTTACTTAGATTGCTCTCCTCTATTTGATCTTTTCTAGAATCTTTCAGCTCATGATTGTCTTGTCAATTTCTTTAAATTTGGCGGATTGTGACACTCTCCCCACTTAAGCTCACAATGTCCTCATTGTGGCATCCACTTGATATCGTCGGCTTTTTTTCCATGTATTTTCATGTCTCATTTTTTTCTACCCACTTCTTCATTCTTCTTGTAGCATTATGTAATATGACTCTAGCTAACCCCCTTTGCTTGTTTTAGGATTTGGCAAATTTGAAGAAGGTTGGGCTTTCTCTCTCGTGTCTGGTTGTAGGGGAGAGGGGTACCATACAACAAGGTTTTATAGCTAGTGGCTCGGTCTTTGGTTCCAGCTCAGTTGATCTATCTTCCTCTTTGGTGGTAGTTTGATAATTCCAGACGTGTTGGGTTGACTACCTTCCCGACTAGGTATACTTAAGTCCTAGTGGCTTAAGATGACGGGTTTATTGTACCCCGACCCAACTACCTCTTCCTTCTAAGATTACTCTAACTTCTTTGATGTTGAAATAGCTCGTTCGAAATAGCTCGCTTTTGAAATTGGCTAGAGTTCAAAATCGGCTCGTGAACAGTGTGTTCGTGTTCGGCTCGATTTAAATATTCGTGTTCGTGTTCGGCTCGTGTTTGGCTCGAAATTAGCTCGTTAAAATTAAATTGAAAAAAATAGATGTAAAGTATGTGATTCGAACATTGACCAAATATATAAAAAAAATGAATTAACCACATTACCTCGCGATTAAATAATTTAGTCCCCTCCAAATCTATTCGGCTCATACTTCTTTTCTCCTTGACAATCTAGAAATTATGATTGTTATATATCATAATAATCAACTCCCATATGACTTGAACATTATTATATTTGATCATCATNGTGTGATTCGAACATTGACCAAATATATAAAAAAAAATGAATTAACCACATTACCTCGCGATTAGATAATTTAGTCCCCTCCAAATCTATTCGGCTCATACATCTTTTCTCCTTGACAATCTTGAAATTATGATTGTTATATATCATAATAATCAACTCCCATATGACTTGAACATTATTATATTTGATCATCATTTCCTTAAAAAGTAGCAGTTTCAATTGAGCATATTCTCATCAAATTCCCTATAGAAGGATAAATCTTAACTTTTCATAAATTTATTATAATCTTGACCAAGACTTAAGACGTTCAAAAAAATAATAATAAAATCAACATGCAGGAAGATTACCTCACATGGAACTGGTAGTGGACAAGGACGAGGTCAGAAGCTTCAACAACATTGAGTTTGAGCGTCATTGACCACGTCCTCTTATAGATCTTTCTCCTTTCTCATATTTTTTGTTCGTACTCCATCCTTGCTAGCATGACCTCATCCTTGTCCACTACCTCTTCCATGTTGGCTTATAATATCGTTGAAGCTTTCATCTTTCTGAGCTTAAAATCATCGTTTGGCTCATCGTAGCTTTTATCCACAACCTCCCAAACGTCATGCGCTCCAAGGAGTGTCTTCACCTTGATACTCCAATTGTCGTAGATGCTTTCCTTAAGCATCGGGACTTGGAACGAAATCATGCCACCGTTTGTNGTAGATCTTTCTCCTTTCTCATATTTTTTGTTCGTACTCCATCCTTGCTCGCATGACCTTGTCCTTGTCCACTACCTCTTCCATGTTGGCTTCTAATATCGTTGAAGCTTTCATCTTTCTGAGCTTAAAATCATCGCTTGGCTCATCGTAGCCTTTATCCACAACCTCCCAAACGTCATGCGCTCCAAGGAGTGTCTTCATCTTGATACTCCAATTATCGTAGATGCTTTCCTTAAGCATTGGGACTTGGAACGAAACCATGCCACCGTTTGTCATTGCTTTATAAAAGAACCTTTAAGCTCTGATACCACTTTGTTGGAATGGATAAGCTTTTAGGAAATGACAAAGGCCAAAAAAACAACTTATTGAAGAAGCTTCACTCTTATTTATCACCTTTACCTGGCTTGATGCAAACTCAAAGACTCCACCCCTATTTATACTAGTGACACCTCCTAAATTAATGGCTAGGATTTTGCCAACCACAATTACAATCCAATTGTTACAAATAATTCAACACCTACTACACAATAATTTCATATCTACCACATATTCTAGAATAAGCTTCTAGAAATTAAGCTTTATTTATATAAGTAAAACCAAGTTTATATTTCAACAAAAAACAAGCATTTTATTTTCTTTGGGAAATTTACATGCAGCACACAATTCTCATGTATTTACATCTCACTCATAATCTTTCATTTTTACACACAAAACAGCTCGGTACTTTAAACATTTGCATGAAAAGGTGTATTTTTAAGAAGCCCATACAATGCTCTTTTTTATGTGATATTAATGAATTGAGTGCTATGTGTGTAAATATGAAAGCTAACATGTGAAATATGAAAATACGTAAGATTTATTTGCTATGTCTGTAATTACAACCCTTTTTTTATCAAACGAACTATAGAAATGATTAGCATGGCTCCTGTCCAAGGCATCCATGCATCAAAAAATAATGCAACATGTCCTCTTAATAAAGCAATTCACAAATAATTAACAGCCACATACATCACATATCAGCTAAAGTCCATATTGAATTATACTTTGCCAAGAAAAAAAGAAACCTTCCTCAGGACATACCATCAGCCTCTTCAATTTACATCCAACCAAATATTGAAATCAAACTAATTTACCATTTTAAAAAATATATTTTCTGCTTAGAAGCAACCAAATAGGCCTTTGAAAGAATTTGTAATAGCTCCCTGCAACAAAAAAAAAAATCAGAGCGGATTATTTCAACCCCAATTTAAAAAAATCGAGGGACAAATTTGACACTTTTATAGACTTTGGGACTGAAACGACTTCATGTAAGAAAATTAAGGAATCTTGTTGTCACTTTACTCGTTTGTAATAACCCCCAACAATACAATCCTCTAAATGAAATGCAATTAAGAAAATTTTAACAGCCACATAGCATATTAGCAGGCCATTATCTCCCAGTAATCTTAGCACGGAGAACCTCACAATTCCATACGAGTTGCCTGCTAAGCCTTTCCCCAGGCATTCTCGATAGATTGAAATGGAAAATTCCATCATTAGTTTAAGTTCAATCAATGTTTCGTAACTGCTTCCCACAAAAACAAGAAATGGAATCTAAAGAAAATAAAAATGGGACATTTACATGCATTCCGCCAAATTCTTATGTAATCAAACTTCACATGGATCACTCTAATAAATGGCGACCTTGCAATAGTTTCAATGCAAAAATAAAAAATAAAACATCTGTAATTCAAAATCAGTTGATGATTCTTCATCACTTCCTAAAATGAAGAACATGGAATTAATTCTAAGGTTAAATAAAAATAAAATATATGCCACTGAATTCATATGTATTTAAAGTTTACATAATTCACCTTATTTACAAGCATTCTTGCATGTCTATACAGGTTGCCTAAGAAGCCTCCCTCAGGCCATCCTCAATAATTTTAATACAAAAAAAACAAATTTCCAACCTCAACTAAAAGTCAATTAACGATTCATCATCCCTTCCCTCAAAGTAGAACAAGAAACAAAATCTAAAAATGAAATTAAAATGGGAGATTTACGAGGGGTCCAAAAATTTCAGCCGCCACGGGCTCTGCATCTTATTTTGTGTTGAGAGAGCTTTGAACATCAAATTTCCAGAGGGCAGATGGAATAGTAGATAAGACACTAACCTAAGATTTCACCCTCACGTTGNCAGCCGCCACGGGCTCTGCATCTTATTTTGTGTTGAGAGAGCTCTGAACATCAAATTTCCAGAGGGCAGATGGAATAGTAGATAAGACACTAACCTAAGATTTCACCCTCACGTTGCGAGGACTTTTTAATATGAGGTTCGAGGTTTCCCATAAAAGCAAGCACCTAGGGTCAATTAACCCTTTCAAAAATGGGAGAGCACTTTCAATTAAGGCTACTCATTTAACACTGAATAATCAACATATAATAACAGCAGACATTTGACAGCAAAATTCTGCCAATAAATTCATCTTAATAAAATGCAATTATCAAAATTTAACAACCACAACATATCAGTAGGCCCTTATCTCCCATTAATCTTAGCTAGGTGAGCCTCACAGAGTTATTAAACAGTTTTAGTAATAACTTCAGCCAGGATTTAAAAAAATTTTACGTTTGTTAGAATACAAAAGCATACTTAAACTTTGATTATTTTATCACAACAAAAAAATTAAATATTAATTTAATTAAATTCAATTTAAATTTTATTTCTAATTAAGCTAATAATAATAAATTATTCACTAAATTAATTATTAATAAAAATTTTATTAAACTATTTATTTTTTAAGCAATAATTTAACATTTATCAATTAATAATTAATTAACCATTATTATAATAATTAAGCATTACTTAAAATTTTATTAAATCACAAATTTTAATATGTATTTTATTTTTATTAATATTAAATAATTACATATAAATTTATCTAATTATAATTAATTTGATAATATACGAATTAATTAATAAGTAATTAAATTATTAAAAAAACCTTGAATAAAAATAAACTCAAACCACCAACCTATCAACCTCTTCCCTGCTCAGAGCACTTGTCNGCACTCGCCTACATCACTCCCCCTCTCCAGATTTTGCTCAAAACCATTCATTGCCTTCGTGACTGAAACCTCGCAATACAATCTCATTTAAAGCTAGATGGGAAGGCAAAGTCTGTATCGCGGCGTATAGAGACCACCAAAATTCTCATCTTCCTCCAGATTCCTGAAACAATTGAGGAATGTAAGCTTGTTCGTGTCATTCATTCTTTCTCTTTGCACATTCTCAGGTTTGCTAAATCTGGGGAATAGTCGATTTTACTAAATCCATCATTTATGCCGAAAAATGTGCAAAATATTGATTAGTAAATCCAATGATTTCACTAGTCCCAAATACCAGACACCCCCTAAAATTATTGTGTTTCAAAGTACCTTGGAAACATGAAAATGAAGGAGAGAACTGATAATTAACAGCCAGGGTTGAACGTAGCTTCAGCCAATCTTCCATATCATTCCATTTCAAGCCCTTGCAAAAATTTGTGTGGCCAATAAAGCCACTATTGCCGAAAAAAGAAAGAACAATCCTCTTGCATTATCATCATAGCCTCTCGAATTTACATCCAAACAAATAGTGAAAAAAAGCATTTTTTTTTATAATCGAACGTGTATTCTGTTTACAAGCACACAAATAAGGCCCTCGAAGGATTCTGTAAGAACTCCCTACAATGAGCAGCCAACATTTTAACATTTTATGCAATTTAGAACAAGTATAATGATCTCATCTGAATGGTCAAGCATTTTCAGGATAAAAAGATAAATATCACAGAAATAAGTCCTCTTATTGAAGCAATTCACAGAAAATTGACAGTCATATGCATCTCTTATCAGTAGGCCTATATTGAACTAGACTTTGCCAAGGAAAAAAAAAATTAAACATTCATCTAGTCATACCACCAGCCTCTTCAATTTACATCCAAACATATACTAAAATCAAGGAAGTTAATGGTCTCTTGAAGGATTTGTAATAGCTCTCTGCAAAGCAATCAAATTACCGATGACTATTTCAACCCTAATTTAAAAAAATTTGTAAGACTAATTTAGCACATTTATAGACTCTCGGACTAAATTGGTCTTAATTAAAAAGTTATGGGTCTATTTTTCCACTTTCCTCGATTGTGATAGCACCCTGCAATGCAGTCTTGTTAGTGAAATGGAATTAACAAAATTTTAACAGCTACATAGTTTATCAACAGGCTCTTTTCTCCCATTAATCTTAGCTAAGAGAGCCTCATGTTAAGTATGGCTCATATACCTTATAAGGGACAGATGCTGGAGCGGGATAGAGCAAGCCAGCGGAGCGGAGTTCGCAAGCGGAAGCATATGTCCAATCGAGANCGCCTACACCACTCCCCCTCTGCAGATTTTGCTCAAAACCATTCATTGCCTTCGTGACTGAAACCTCACAATACAGTCTCATTTAAAGCTAGATGGGAAGGCAAAGTCTGTATCGCGGCGTATAGAGACCACCAAAATTTCCATCTTCCTCCAAATTCCTGAAACAATTGAGGAAGGTAAGCTTGTTCGCGTCATTCATTCTTTCTCTTTGCACATTCCCAGGTTTACTAAATCTGGAGAATAATCGATTTTACTAAATCCATCATTTATGCCGAAAAATGTGCAAAATATTGATTAGTAAATTCAATGATTTCACTAGTCCCAAATACCAGACAGCCCCTAAAATTATTTTGTTTCAAAGTACCTTGGAAACATGAAAATGAAGGAGAGAACTGATAATTAACAGCCAGGGCTGAACGTAGCTTCAGCCAATCTTCCATATCATTCCATTTCAAGCCCTTGCAAAAATTTGTATGGCCAATAAAGCCACTATTGCCGAAAAAAGAAAGAATAATCCTCTTGCATTATCATCATAGCCTCTCGAATTTACATCAAAACAAAATAGTGAAAAAAATCATTTTTTTTTATAATCGAACGTGTATTCTATTTACAAGCACACAAATGAGGCCCTTGAAGGATTCTGTAATAACTCCCTGCAATGAGCAGCCAACATTTTAACATTTTATGCAATTTAGAACAAGTATAATGATCTCATCTGAATGGTCAAGCATTTTCAGGATAAAAAGATAAATGTCACAGAAATAAGTCCTCTTAGTGAAGCAATTCACAGAAAGGTGACAGTCATATACATCTCTTATCAGTAGGCCTATATTGAACTAGACTTTGCCAAGGAAAAAAAAATTAAACATTCATCTAGTCATACCACCAGCCTCTTCAATTTACATCCAAACATATACTAAAATCAAGGAAGTTAATGGTCTCTTGAAGGATTTGTAATAGCTCTCTGCAAAGCAATCAAATTACCGATGACTATTTCAACCCTAATTTTAAAAAAAAATGTAAGACTAATTTAGCACATTTATAGACCCTCGGACTAAATTGGTCTTATATAAAAAGTTATGGGTCTATTTTTCCACTTTTCTCATTTGTGATAGCACCTTTGAATCTATCTGAATGCTTCTGCAAGCCGAATCGGGGAAAGAGAAATACTCGAAGCTTAGTTGATCCACAACTAGAGGCCTTCGAGAGATCGTCTATCTCATCCATCATATTTTCAAAGTCCTCAAAAGAGTAAACTGAAATCAGAGTGTCTAGACTTTGTTTAGGATATTGGTAACAGATGCGGACAGGGCCGCCATAGACATCCTCCATCTTCCAAAAATCTCCTGAAAGGCAATATCACGACGGAAGGCAATAATTCTAGATTGTCCGCCAACATAATGTAGATTTTCGTCTTGACGACTGTCTATAATCTTGCCGCCAAAGCTGCAGAGGAGTTTCACCTTGCGTGATGTTTGGTCTTTCGTAGTGTTTTGTGCGAGTGAAATGGTAGATGCAGGTGGCATTCGAATAGACATCAGTAGTTTGTTCAATGATGGCTCGGGATAGAAATTCCAATTGACATCCATAGGTGTGCAGGAGGTTTTGACAGTGGATGAATTGGGGAAAATGTTGGAAAAGTGGAATGGGGAGATGGGGAATTTTACGGGAGGTTTATGCACATGTTGGCGAAAGGAATGCAGCAGGCAGTTCATTGCGATGGAGCAAGTAGAGGAAATGAAAGTAAACATTCCGGAAAGAAAGAAATTGGAAGCAGAGGCGATCTGGTTTCGGAGAGGGAAAGGATGCAATGTGGTTTCGGATGGGAGAAGACGAGCAAAGGTATCTCTTTTTTTCTGAAATGGACTTGTTGGAACTTAAAAATTAATAAAATTGGTTTATGTGAGTGCACTTCTTCCGCTTGGAGGAATTATTGCGTGCGGACATCGCATGCATCTCTGCATGCGGTGTTCGATCCTGGCCCTACGGTCAGGATTATTTCCGTTTTTTTAAAATAAAAAATAAAAATTTCAGGTGGGGCCCACCGAAATACATCAGGACAGTAAATCAGGTGATTTACGGCCCGGATCGGACGCCGCATCCGATCCGTATGGAATAATTTTTCTTCGGCTTGCGGCTCGCCCTCCACTGCGGCAACGTGCCTGAGAATTACAAACAAATGCCCATAATCTCTCAACTGTGCCGATTCTCTCTTTTCAAATATTAAAAAGAAAACTTTGAAATAGTAAAGAAATTTGTAATTTATTAGTAAAGTTTCGATACAGAATTAATTTATGGCTCATAAAAAAACTAAACTTTTGGTCAAGTTTCAATAGCTGAAGCACATCCTTCACTTTCTTGCATTTAAAATAGGGGCATTTATATATACATACCAANTTTTGGTTAAGTTTCAATAGCTGAAGCACATCCTTCACTTTCTTGCATTTAAAATAGGGGCATTTATACATACATACCAACCTAATTCCTATGTGTTTACATATCTACCACCTAACTTCACTTTTTAAATTTATACAACCTAAATCTTCCTTGTTTCATAAAAAAAAATAACACTCTTCATAAAATATTTAGTTACTGCAATAAGAAGTGATCATTAATTAGGTGAACTTGAGTAAAATTATTATATTNTGTGTTTACATATCTAACACCTAACTTCACTTTTTAAATTTATACAACCTAAATCTTCCTTGTTTCATAAAAAAAAATGACACTATTCATAAAATATTTAGTTACTGCAATAAGAAGTGATCATTAATTAGGTGAACTTGAGTAAAATTATTATATTTTTTGTGTTGATCCACATTTGTATTTTATATTTTATTACTCTCGATGATAGAAATATATTTTAATTATTGACTAACAAGTTGTTTATAAAATATATAATTTTAATTTATTTTTTATGATATTTTTAGGCGCAAAAAAAATGATGCTAACGAAAATGTATCAAAATATTAAACTCATTTTGTACTTGCTAATTTGTGGCATTTTTTTAGTCTGACCATAATTACTGTGATTCCTGTATGACTTTGCCCAAACAAAACTTTAAAGCTCGTAATCAAGCAAATTTTTCCAAAATCATGAGCAATAAATAATAAAACATGTAATTGTACAAACACACTCAAATATCTATATATATAAAAAATAAAACAAAAATATGATATCAATAGATATTTAAAAGATTGATTGCATGGAGAGGGAATGGAAAATTGAAGGATTTATGATCATTTGGGAGTGATGGAGTGAAAGTCCCTCAAGTGCAAGTTTATAACATTATTATATAGAGTATCTCATATAAACTTATAACTTGCCTTGCTAAACGCTACATGTCATGACTATCAAGCAAGCACGCATACATATCTAACATCTTATCTTCAATTTTTACATACATTTCGCTTTACCTAAACATCAAAAGACATATTTTAATTTTATAAATTTAAAATTGGGGTATCAAAAAAAATTAGCATATTGATATTTTTTTTATTTGATATGAAATAATTTAGTTCTATAAATGTAAGTAAAGTTTATACATTAGATATGTAACTACATAAGAATTGGGCGGTACATATATAAATGCCCCTTTATTTTAAAAAAAAATTACTTTGCATACTCCTAACATAAATTTTTATTTTTTTAAAAAAAATCTTCTTTTCTTAATTTTTATTTTTGAGCAAAGCAAAATATAAAATAAAAAATATGAGTAAGATTATAATTACTTTAAAGGTATAGATTTATTTATTAGTTATCTTGAATGCATTTATTGATTACTTTAAATTAAATTTTCTATAATTATTTTGAGCTTCACATAAGACTTGCACTTTTATTAAATTATTTTTAGTGTGAAGCTTCATGTTAAAAGATAAAATTATATTTTTAGCTTATTTTAATTTATTTTTCTAATGTTTTAGTTAATAATATAATNCTATCTTGAATGCATTTATTGATTACTTTTAAATTAAATTTTGTATAATTATTATGAGCTTCACTTAAGACTTGCACTTTTATTAAATTATATTTAGTGTGAAGCTTGATGTTAAAAGATAAAATTATATTTTTAGCTTATTTTAATTTATTTTTCTAATGTTTTAGTTAATAATATAATTAAATAATTTAATATTAGATTCATTCTATTCATATTCTCTTTAAAGTAAATTATAGCTTTAGTTATAATTTTTATTAGTTTTTAAGTAAATATCAAATTTTAAGTCGACATTATTCAATTGATTAATGATAGTAAAACATAGGACTTTTATTTGAATTAAGTGTTATTTTTTTAATTATTCAATTTCTATAATATGTTTCCCCCCTAAAAAAGAAGGGTGATTCCGTCCCTACAAACAAATAAGAGCATTGAATGTTACATGTTCTTAAGAAAGATCCCTCCATTTTCTTAATTTGACTTGGTCAAAATATTCTATTCATGAAAGCGCGTGCGCGCACACACACAGATATATATATATANATAGAGGATGTCGTAAAAGCCTTCCCACAGTCCATCCTCCCTCGATAGTTTTAAAAGCCAAAAATCCCATCATTAGCTTAAGTTCAATCAATGATTCCTCATTGCTTCCCTCAAAGAACAAGGAATGGAATCTAAAAAAAAAGGGACATTTGCATACATAAAACTGAACTCTTATGTAATTAAACTTCACACGGCTCACCTTATTTAATGGCAACCTTATGATGGTTGCAATACAAAAAAAAAGGTCCATCTTTAGTTCAACATCAATTCATGACTCTTCATCATTCCCTCAATGAAGAAAAAGAAATAAAATTTAAAATAAATTAAAAATTATACACATGTACCATTGAATTCATGTGTATTGAATATTTACTGGCATCCTAGAATGTCCATCCAGGTTGTCTGACAAGCATCCTCCAAGCCATCCTCAATAATTTTAGTACAAAGAAAATTTCCATCTTCAATTCACAGTAGATGATTCATCATTGCTTCCCTTGATGAATAAGAAAAAAAAATCTAAAAATAAAATAAGAAAGGGAGATTTACATATATATCACTTAATTCTTAATTATTTAATCTCCACATGGTTCACCTTATTTACTTGCAACCTTGTATGTTTATAAAGGTTGCCTGAGAAGCCTCCGCCTAGGCCATCCTCAAGAGTTTCAGTGCAACGAAAATTTTGATCTTTATTTCAAAATCAATGAATGATTCATCAAAGATTCCCCCAATGAAGAATAAAAAATGAAATCTAAAAAAATAATAATGCAGGATTTGCATACATATCACTGAATTCTTATATTTAAACTTCACGTGACTCATTTTATTTCGTAGCAGTCATTCATGTCCATAAGGCCATCTCGACAGTTTTAACACAAGAAAAAAATCCACCATAGGTTCACATATATCCTATGTAGGAGAAAGTAACAATCACTATTAAACAAGTGACAAAAGATAAATTTACATAATACAAAACAACAACAAAGCCTTAAAAAAAATTAGATTCATTTTGAGCCTAATTTAATTTATTTTTTATGATATTTTTAGGCGCAAAAAAATGAAGCTAACGAAAATGTATCAAATATTAAAGTCATTGTGTACTTGCTAATTTGTGGCATTTTTTTAGTCTAACCATCAGGATGCATGACCATAATTACTGAGATTCGTCTATGACTTTGCTCAAACAAAACTTTAAAGCTCGTAATCAAGCAAATTTTTCTAAAATCATGAGCAATAAATAATAAAATATGTAAATGTACAAACACACTCAAATATCTATATATAAAAAAAAAATAAAACAAAAATATGATATCAATAGATATTTAAAAGATTGATTGCATGGAGAGGGAATGGAAAATTGAAGGATTTATGATCATTTGGAAGTGATGGAGTGAAAGTCCCTAAAGTGCAAGTTTATAACATTATTATATAGAGTATCTCATATAAACTTATAACTTGTCTTGCTAAACGCTACATGTCATGACTATCAAGCAAGCACGCATACATATCTAACATCTTATCTTCAATTTTTACATACATTTCGCTTTACCTAAACATCAAAAGACATATTTTAATTTTATAAATTTAAAATTGGGGTATCAAAAAAAATTAGCATATTGATATTTTTTTTATTTGATATGAAATAATTTAGTTGTATAAATGTAAGTAAAGTTCTTACATTAAATATGTAACTACATAAGAATTGGGCGGTACATATATAAATGCCCCTTTATTTAAAAAAAAATTACTTTGCATACTCCTAACATAAATTTTTATTTTTAAAAAAAAAATCTTCTTTTTTTAATTTTTATTTTTGAGCAAAGCAAAATATAAAATAAAAAATATGAGTAAGATTATAATTACTTTAAAGGTATAGATTTATTTATTAGTTATCTTGAATGCATTTATTGATTACTTTTAAATTAAATTTTCTATAATTATTATGAGTTTCACGTAAGACTTGCACTTTTATTAAATTATATTTAGTGTGAAGCTTGATGTTAAAAGATGAAATTATATTTTTAGCTTATTTTAATTTATTTTTCTAATGTTTTAGTTAATAATATAAATAAATAATTTAATATTGATTCATCCTATTCATATTTTTTTAAAAGTAAATTATAGTTTTAGTTATATTTTTTATTAATTTTTAACTAAATATCAAATTTTAAGTCAACATTGTTCAATTGATTAATGATAATAAAACATNAGATTCATCTGATTCATATTTTTTTAAAAGTAAATTATAGTTTTAGTTATAATTTTTATTAATTTTTAACTAAATATCAAATTTTAAGTCAACATTGTTCAATTGATTAATGATAATAAAACATAAGACTTTATTTTGAATTAAGTGTTTTTTTGTTAATTATTTAATTTTTATAATATGATTGCCCCTAAAAAGAGCGTGGTTCCGTCCCAACAAACAAGTAAGAGCATTGAAAGATTACATGCTCTCAAGAAAAGATACCTCCATTTTTCTTAATTTGACTTGATCAAAATATTGTATTCATGAAATTATTATTATTATTATTATTATTATTATTATATATATATATATATATATATATATGCATAAACACACACACACACACAAATACAGATATATAAAACATATTATATCAAATCGTATTAATAGATTATAATTCATATTATAATCGAAAGTGTCCATCTAACAAATAATTTTAAATGGTGAATAAAATCGACCCATGGTCCTACTTCTACAATGTATCTATTTATTCCCTTTATTTTATTAAGGTTCAACATTAAAGAGTAATATCATGCTCTCCCAATATAATTCTATAAATCTAAAATTTAAGTTCCAAACCCACTACAATGTAGCTGGTAATTTTGCTAAAACAGTTACCGATTTCTAATAATTAAATTTCATGGAGGGGACATAGATTTCAACTTATCATGCTACTTTTTTAACTATATTTCTAACTAGGGGTGTAAACGAACCGAACACAAGCGAGCCCAAGCACAGCTCGTGTAAAAGTGTGTTCGTGTTCGGCTTGTTTTCTTAGCGAGCCGAACACAAGTTGTTCATGAATAAAGAGTCATTTTGACAACCCTAATCATGTAGTTATAAGATGTCAATGATTGGGACAAGATTTAAAAATTATTGTTTATATTAAAACATCATTCAAACCTAATTTAATAAATTTTATTATATTTTCTTAATTAATACTTTTAATTCATTATAAATCTTTGTAGCCTTGTANTCATTAATCTTAGCTAGGTGAGCCTCACAAAGTTATTAAACAGTTTTAGTAATAACTTCAGCCAGGATTTAAAATTTTTTTACGTTTGTTAGAATACAAAAGCATACTTAAACTTTGATTATTTTATCACAACAAAAAAATTAAATATTNTCCGTCTAAGTCGAGTGTATATCGAGAAGGCGATCGCAGTGGACAATATCGCAATTGATGGTTTTGAAATTATTCTTCAATATCATTGTCTTCAGTTGCGTCATTTCTAGCTTGTTGGATATCAAATAATTTTCTTCATTCATGAGATTTGATGGTGAATAAATTTGAGATGCACAAATTCTGGTCTACAAGATAATGTAAAATATTTCAAAACAAAAACTGGTGATCAAAACGTCAAGCTCTCAAAGTCGCAATTGCATGCACACATGGTATTTTATAAATTTGCAGTTTATTGCACACACGCGAGCAAGTTTCTAGAAAAAGTATGTTTACACGAAATGCTCTTATAATGCATATCAAATGTCTAATATTCACCATCAAATCTCATGAATGAAAAAAATTATCAGATGTCACTTCAAACTACGAATGATGCAACTGAAGACGATGATATTGAAAAAGAAAATTAGGGAGAAAGTAAAACACTTTCATTTGCACTCTTAACTTTAGATATCTATGTGTGAAGACTAGCTTCAATACAATGAATACTTGGTTCAAACCGTTATAAACATTTTGATAATCATTTGATTGAATAAATCATTATATTTCAAATTTTAATAACCAAACAATTTTCTCTTGTCTTGATATTTCAATGGTTAGATGGTTATTAGGAAAATTCTATTATTTATGGTCTAATTGATGATAATGATTATTATCCGACGCAATGAAGTTTCTTTTCCCTCTCCCAATTTCACATTTATTATTTTCAGAATTTTAAAGAAGACTGGCTCGATTAAAAAAGTACTTTTTTTTCTTACTCAATTCATTTTTTTTTTCCTTTTTTTCCTTTTTTGATCTATCAATAGAGTATTTATTGGCCACCATTGAAAGGCGTAAAAAACTTAATAATTATTTTAAATATTTCATTACAACAACAACAAACTTTTATCCCACTAAGCGAGGTTGGCTAAATGAATCTTTTTTCTCCATTGTGTCCAATCGAGTGTCATATTTTCATTTAATTCTAATAAATTACGATTATTTTTTTTTACAATATGCTCAAGTTTTTCTAGGTCTACCTCTGTCTTTCTTAACATAAGTCGAATCTAAAACATTTACTCTTCTAATCAGATTATCATATGGTTGACGTTTAATGTGTCCAAATCATCTATGACGACTCTCTAATTTTATCTGTCGTTGGAGCCACACCAACCTTATGAGTGATATATTCATTTCACATTTTGTCTCTAAGTGTAATGTCATTCATCCATCTAAGCATTCTCATCTCCACAACACTCAACCTAGTTTTATGCTTCCCTTTTAAAGGTTAACATGCAGTGTCATGGAGCATTGTAGGTCTCACCATCATCTTATAAAATTTTCTATTCAGTCTAAGCGGTACTTTTTTATCACACAATAGGCCTGAAGCATTCATCCACTTCATCCAACTTGAATTTTATTAATAACATCTCCATCTATATCACCATCAGTTTGAACAATAAACCAGAGATATCTAAATTATTCTGACATTTTAATAATTTGATCACCCATAGTTACAACTTTGTCACTAAAGCAGTTAGTACTACTAAAATTACATTCCATGTATTTTGTTTTAGTTCTACTTTAGATTTCAATGTAGACCTCCATAATTCAAGTTTTTCCAGAGTTTTATCTCTAGTCTCATCCACGAGAATGATATCATCAGCTAAAAACATACTCCAAGGTACATCCTCCTATAAATGTCCATTAAGAGCATCCATAACTAAAGCAAAAATATATAGGCTTAAAGCCGATCCCTATTGTAATCCAACTGAAATAGGAAAATATTTGGTCAATCCTCAATCTGTTTGAATAGAAGTAATAGATCTAGTATACATATACTTAATGACTTGAATATAATTCATATCAATGCCAGTCTCTTCTAGAACTCTCCAAAGGATATCTCTTAGAACTTTATCATAAGTTTTTTTCTAAATCAATAAAAAATATATGTAGATCCTCCTTATTCTCTCTGAACTTCTCTATCAAATCTCTCAATAAATGTATAACATTCATAGTAAACTTGTCAGACATAAATGCAAATTAATTATGAAAAATCTTTGTAATTCATCTTAACCTATGTTCAATTACTCTCTCCTATAATTTTATAGTACGACACATCAACTTAATTCCTCTATAATCTGCACACTTCTGTGCGTTCTCTTTATTCTTAAAAGTGGGAACCAAAATACTCTTCCTGCACTCAAACTTCTTTTTAGTTTTTAAAATAATATTAAAGAGTTTAGTAACCCTAAAAGCTACCAAATCTCGTATATATTTCCACACTTTAATTGGAATACCATGAGGTTCAAGAGACTTTCCACCCTTGGTTTTCTTTAAAGCTTCATCAATTTCTTTTTCACCAATACGACGGTAAAAATGAAACATTATATTATTATTAATGATATTAAATTCACTATCGTCGATCATATTTTTAAAAATTTCTTTTAAAAGTTTAGCAAAATAAGTCACCCACTTTTGTTGAATATCTTTATCTAAAAAAATCACTTTTTAATTTTCATCTTTAATATACTTTACTTGAGTTAAATATTTACTTTTCTTTTTGTTTGGCTAGTTTATACATATATTTTTCACCCTCTTTAGTATATAATATATTATAAAGATCTTTAAAAGCAGAACTTTTAGGTCACAGGTTCTTTCAGACTTCCTACATACATACCATTTCATATCTTTCCAAGTTTTCTAAGCTTTTACATTTAAGTTAATTTTTATAACACAACTTTTTGTATTGTATCTTTTACTGCACATTATTATTTCATCACTAACTATTTTTATTTGCAGAAATTTTTTTATTTGATACTTAAAGTACATCTTTTTTCACATGTTTAATAGTATTTTCTACATTATCCCACATAGAATTTGCTTCTTCGTGAACATCTCAAATCTTGAAGTTCACTCATAAAAATAATTTTATCTATTTTTTAGGTCCCACCATCTAATTCTAAGATAATGATTCATAATTTTCTTTATTTTACAACTCTTTACATTGAAATCTAGAATTAATAATTGATGTTGAGTAATTAAATCTTCACTTGAAATGACTTTGCAATTCTTACATTCTCGAAAATATCTTCTCATTAAAATATAATTTTTTGTTTTATCAGATCCATTTTTATAAGTAATAATATGCACATCTCTTTTCTTGAATAAAATATTAGCAATAACAAAATCATACGATAAAGAACAATATAATATGAATATATGTTCTTCATTAATCACTATAAAATCGTAGCCACAATGAATATCTCTAAAGTATTCTATCACTTTAACAATATGTCCATTGAAATCTCTTCTAATAATTTTTTTTTCAAGAGGTATTATTTGTATTAAGTCTTCTAGGTCATTCCATAATTTATCTTTAGAACCTATGTTTAACCCTACTTGAGGAGTATTAGCAGTTATAATGTTTAAAATCTTAGTTTCAACAATAATCTTAAGGGGTATAATTCTATCTCCAATTCTATTAAATTTTACACCATTAACTTTCAAACTCTGATCTATAATTATACATGCACATTTTTAGTGCAACTCTTACATGAATACTAAAATTTAAAACCTAAGCTATCAATCTTTTTAGTTTTTTCTCCAACTCATTTAGTTTCATGAATACATAAGATATTTATCTTGTTATGAATCATAATATCAAGTAATTTCCTTAGTTTATCTGTGAGAGTACCTGTATTTCAAGATCTTATCATAATATTAATTTCATGAACTAATTTCTTTACTCAAATCCATTTGTAACTCTTGTTTATTTGACATTACACATGAGCGTCTGTGTAGCGGCCTTTGCACGTTTCTCACTGTATCCAAGCTATGCAATACGTCACTTCTAGGGGATGCCCTAAAATTTATACAATGATTAAAATGATTTATCTCATGTCTTTTTTTTTGACAATTTTACACTGGCTATCGACCACCTAATGTAACCCTCCACATTTCGCATCTGGTGCTTATGACCTGGCCATGACAATGAAATCAATATAAATTAAAATGTTATCCAAATTTAATCATAAACCTATACTCCAAGGGCATATTTGGAGCAGCTTATTTGGTGCACTGCATTTTGAAAACGCGTTAGGGGGCATTTGTTTCGTGTGGCACGGGAGCTTATCCTATTCTATTAAATGTACTCAGGTTTCACTCCCCAACCCGCGCTCGTTTGCGTAATAGTTTCCCCACCGCCCTCTACCTTGTGCCTCTCTCGAGTTTCATCAGTCTATCGCTTTTGCGAACCCTCTTGCGCCTTTATCTCTTTTACGCGTAGCGTTTCTTTTTCCTCTTCCTCCTCACTCTGATCTCTAGTTTATGTGGTTATTCGTGTGGTAATTTTTTATGGAATGACTTTTTTCATGCGAATTTTTGCTTTGTCTATTGATGAGGTTTTTTAAATTGGTTTGATGTTTTACTGAGAATTTGATAAATGGATGAAAAATGATGCTTGATTTATTTAGGTGCATTGTTTCGAGTGCATTAGTTGTAATTGCCTAAAATATACATTCCCTGTTGTTTTTATTTTTCTTTGTTTGAGCATGAATCTTAAAAATGGTTGGAAAAGAGTGCTGATAGTGATTATGGTTGGATGGTATCCCTGAAGGACGATATAACTCGTGACATACATCGTTTGCATTTCAAAATTAATATTATCATATTTTTAATTGTAATTTTAATAAATTTTTTCCTTTTCTTTAGCAATTTTGATACTCACTGTTAAGTGAGGTGTGTATCTTATTTTTTTGTACTATTATGAAGTGATTTTTTTGCTTCTCAA
The DNA here is from genome assembly GCA_002079205.1 of Phalaenopsis hybrid cultivar. Taxonomy (NCBI): domain Eukaryota; kingdom Viridiplantae; phylum Streptophyta; class Magnoliopsida; order Asparagales; family Orchidaceae; genus Phalaenopsis; species Phalaenopsis hybrid cultivar. Next base: position 162,440 of record JXCR01051818.1, read on the forward strand.
GTATCAAATATATTGTTACGACAGTTTTGTTGCAAACATCATTACTGCATAGGGGCAGAATAGTCATTTATCCAGAAACAACTACAAAATAGATGTTTTCCAACGACACAAACCAAACAACAAATCAACTAGTCTGAGTCAGTTGCTGATGAACAATTTATCTAGATCAGTTGCTTATCAGCAGCTTATTAATGACCTTCAGCTGCCCCAAAGAGACCCTGGTAAAAATTGTATAATTAAAAAAAAACTTGGGTTATATGTCGAGGTGAAACCAATATCTTTTTTCAGGATAGGAAAACTTATTGTATAAATATATAAATTTAATAAGAAAAAGATGAATATCACATAATTCAAAATAAAGTAATGCATGTATTTAATTATTATTGATGAATTGAAAAATATTACATACTTTTCAATCTATTTTTGTTTTTTTTATAATATTGCACAACATTTTCACTAGGATTGTTGAGAACATGCTAAAATTGGTGTTCATGGATATTTTTGACTTAAAAGTGATTTAACAACATGATCCAAGCTTTATCTAACACAGATTATATCAATTCTAATGTCATTTAATGTCTCGTCAAATTTGTCAGTTTGATTGTAAGTGTGCTGAAATAAGAGTTCTGAATGATTTTTATTGGAAGTCTAAACATATTTTACTAAAAAAATTATCTCGATAGTCATGTCATACCTCAACATCAATGCCGGGTGATGAAAAGTTGTTGATGGCGTATCAAAACAAATTAAAGATTAAAGCTTAATTCTTCTTTCGTTTTCTCTTTTCTGCTATCAATTTTGCATAAACTAGGTTTAATTTAATAAGCTATTAAAAAAGGACCCCTCATTGTAAGATAATATGCCCCATAATTATTTCATTAGAATCTCTTTTTTCTTTGTCATTAAATGATTTCTTGCATCCCTCTCAAAGCATTTATTTGATCTACTTTTTCACAATGTTGCTTTTAAAAAATTTGACTCTCCACAGCACAAGTTGAACCATTAAAAAAAAAAGGGTAGATTTCATTCTAATGACCTTAAAGCCCCCTTAAATTTTATTCTTAAAATAGTAAAATAATTTTAATTGAATGAAATAATGTGTTTCTATATTACTTTATTTATAATAATGATAACAATAAAATAATATGAATGTTGGAAAATTTTTAATATTTCGCTGCAACAACATTGTCATTGCAACATCCCAAGACCCAAATGTGAAAAGTGGTGAGTTGTGTTAGGTAGCTGATTGTAAATTTTTTGTCAGAACATGAATCATTTAAATCATTATTTAATACGACAAAATGGTAAAAAAAAGATTGCTGTTGCTGGCCCCACTTCGTAAGATAAAAGGCTTGNATGGTCAGCTCAAGTGAATATCAATTCCTCAACCATATAAAATAGACTCGTTCCTCAACCAAAACACGTAAATATTCAACATGCATCTTGGGCCACAACGTCATGAATATTTGCCTCTGGTTTGGGTCCTCAAGCAATTTAACACATTTTGCATGAAAGCACATATCAACCATAACTTCTGAAAGAGCATCCAAAGCTATAATAAAATCCCCGATGGTGTTGTCAGGTGGAGCAGCAGGTGGCGAAGCTGTAAAAACATCAATCAGTTTATCTATTGAGCGTTCCACAAAACTGTCTTTTTCTTTCTTTCTTTTCCCAAGCCTTGGCCTCTTTGACCGGCAAGCGGACTCTATCTCCCTAAAGTTAATGCTAGAACCTTTATTGGAACTTGTTACCTGCTCGGGTGGCAAGTCATCCGGTATGCCTGCAAATCCCAGCCCACTTGGGTTGAATGCATGTTTACCCGTAGTGACATTCCTCTTAAATATTACGTCCAATTTATTTTCCTACGTTAGGTCAATTCCGCATAGCTTATATCTTTTTGCAGCTGGTATTGCCTGCAAGGTTGTTGGGGGAAGGGGGGTATTAGTTAAAACAAACTGAAATGATAATAAGCCAGAGTAGAGTATATTTATTACCTATAATTTCTCAACCCATCATTCTTCTGAAGCATCAATTGTTCACTTAATGGGATTCCAACCCAAACTAGTGGATCTATGTTTCAATTTCTTTCATATTTTTGTCTCCTTCCTCAATTGATCCCAATTTTTGTTTAAATTTGAGCCAGTCGTAATTCCTTTCCATCAATTCTTTGATTCTCTTTGCAATATTTTGTCAACCTTCCTTGTTAAAATACATGGTTGACCTATTTCCTAGCTCAATTCCTTTAATATAAATGTTGCAAAAAATGTTTGTTACTTCCTTATCCTAAATTGTTGACGGACCCCCTTCATTCGTCGTAGTCATGTTGAAACTAAATGAAGAATTTATAGCTAAACAAATTAACTTAACATATAACAAGAACATCTTGTTAGGCCATTACATAATGAGGATAAAGTAATACGAACTGAATACCAAAAATCAGAGAAGAATGAAAACAAGAACACCTGAAAACATTAGAAGTAGGGGCTCAATCATTAAACAATGAGAAAAGAACACCTGAAAACATTTGAAAGTCCACATGATTTTCACCAAGCCACCAAAACTAGTAGAAAGCCTCATATAACACCAAGTTAGTGCATAAACTCTACAATGGAAATAAAATTTCTAATGCCATATCATGTTTAGCACCATGATTAGCATCAAGTACTGAATATATATTATGTATATATATATATATATATAGGAAGCAATCCTACTCAACACTTCTAATGGAAGACTATGAAATGGCACTTTGCATTATAGCATGCTTTACAAGAAAGCAATACAATTACTAAACTAATAGTACAGGTTCCAGAGGTATCTAAAGTACAGTATCAAACAACACTATGCTAGGAATAAACCAAACCTAACAAATGAATAAATGGGGCATTTACATACATTCCACACAATCCTTATGTATTTGTATATCTAGCATCTAAATTTTCTTACTACATTCGTGGAACTCAGAATCTCGTAATATCCTCTTTTTCCCTCTTTTGCTAGATAGGTTCCTTCCGTCCAACCAGACTTCACCCGCAACCTATGAAATTTCCCCCACCATGCCCTTCCAAATCCCAATACCACTCAATGTTTAATTCAAACATAACCTTACCCATGTTGATAGGATTGCACAAGTCAGGAGAAATATAAGCTCACAATTGTTTTAGTTTTGTATGATGTTTTCCTAGAATTCAGTATTCATAAAACTTAAAGAACTAATGCTCTGACCATAAATCAAACGTATTTTACTTGAATTCGACCATTCTGACATATGCTCAGATCTTAAAGCATAACTTATAAATCATCCTGAATTGGGAATAAACCAAACCTAACACCTGGAAGCCTCATTGGAGGCCCCACATGACAAGAGAAGCTGAAGATCGCGAAGGCGGGTGGGATTAAGGGGGTGAAATACGAGCGTTACCTTTCTCGATGGTCTTGGGTAAGAGCGGAGAGGAAGTGGGTGAAAGATGTGAGTTTCGAAGGGCTTTGTATGCTGCGATCCCGTAGTTGCGTTCCCAGCTAGCTCTAATCGCGAATCGCTAGGGTTTTGANGCCCTCTTCCAACCAATTTTCAAATTCTTACTCAAATATCAAAATTCAAGATAAATTCCCAATCTATGTTTTTCATTTTTATGAAGTTCTCAATAGTTTGATCGTGGCATGCGTAAATATATATGTTTGGTAGTTCAAAAATAACACCTAGGTGCAAGATTTTCTAAACAGTAGTATTTCGGGTGTTGAGCATATAATATTTCCAAAATAATTCATTCATTAAGAGATTTAATTGCTGCTTAATTCACAATGAAATTAGCAACAAGTCGATTAACATGAATTTTTGCTTAAATTTCCGCTTAATACTTTAACTAGAGATTTATTTGTTGCATAATACTTTAACCTGAATTCTTCTAAAAGCACAAATAGCATAAATAGAAAGATTCATTAACATACATGGCATGATCTCTAGCCAAAAAATATTACTCTCTTAGACCAGTGTCACTCTATGAAGATAAAATTTTATTGTGTGTGTGTGTGTGTGTGTGGAGAGATTATTGCGTACGGACACCGCATGCATCTCTGCATGCGGTGTTCGATCCTGGCCATTGATCACGGTGATCTACGTTCAGGATTATTTTCGTTTTTTAAAAAAATAATAAAAAATTTTAGGTGGGGCCCACCTGAAATACATCAGGACCGTAAATCAGGTGATATTAGCTTACAAAGCATGATCACTATCAGATTTATTTTTTTATTTATTTTTGCTAATTAGCTATATTATATTTAGCTTGAATCCATTATTTTAAGTAGATCAACATCATCTAAAAAAAAAGAGTACAATTCATTCACAAAATGCATCTCATCTCAGAAAATCTCATGAACATTTCAGTTAGACAGATAACTAAAATTCAGAATTTAATAAGGAATTTATCAAGTAAATGTAATTAAAAACCTGTAATATTTTACTAAAAAAATTATCAAGTAAATCTAATATGACAACAGAAAGCCATGATGAAATATAATAAAAGATATCCAGCAGTATACATCAAAAAGATATGTAAACAATCCAAAAAACTTTAGAATTTAGGGGCAAAAAAAAAAACACGTCTTGTCAACTAAGTACTTCTCTCACTCTTGTCGCATTACCTGAAATCAAAATTTTAGATACAAAACAAAATATCATTTTAATTATGAAAAAAAAAATATCAATTATTTACAATCAATTATTACCTGAAACTGTTTTAATTTATATCAGAAAGTTGAACCCAAGTGTTTTCCATGAAGGGAGCAAGCATCATTTGTAGTGACCCCATGCTGTTGGCGTTGATTGTGTCAGACTGATTGCCCAAATTATTTGTGTGATTTGCATCCGAAGCAAATACTTTATTGATTTTGTTGACATAAGTCAGCCAGCAAATTATTAGAAGCCGCACCTTTGAATCTATTTGAATGCTCCTGCAAGCCGAATCGGGGAAAGAGAAATACTCGAAGCTTAGTTGATCCACAACTAGAGGCTTTCGAGATATCATCTATCTCATCTATCATATTCTCAAAGTCCTCAACAGAGTGAACTGAGATCAGACTGTCTAGACTTTGTTTAGGATATTGGTAGCAGATGCGGACAGGGCCACCATAAATATTCTCCATTTTACAATAAAACTCCTTAAAGGCAATATCACGATGGAAGGCAATAATTCTCGATTGTCCGCCAACATAATGAATATTTCCGTCTTGATGATTATCTATAATCCTGCCGCCAAAGCTGCATAAGAGTTTCATTGCGTGATGTTTGGTCTTTCGTAATGTTTTGTGCAGGTGAAATGATAGATGCAGTTGACATTCGGATAGATTTCAGGAGTTTGTTGAACGGTGGTTCGGGATAGAAATTCCATTTGACTGCCATAGGTGCGCAGGAGGTTTTGGAGGTGGGTGAATTGGGAAAAATGTTGGAAAAGTGGAATGGANTCATAATTAGGCATGATTATCATTTACATAACAAACTTGATGATATAATGTTGACCATGATTGCTACACTATTAATTTGATTGAATGTGTCAAAAATATTACTTTACATCGCACATGTTTGACTCGAAATGCATTGCAAATATTAGAAATACATGAGCGTTGCTCTTTTCAAGAATTGATCGTGTCGATGGTCTGAAATTTCAAAACTATCAAGAAAAGAAACTTATATTTTTATTCCATGAGAAAAATTCATGACTATCAAGAAGAAATGACACNTATGATTATCATTTACATAACAAACTTGGTGATATAATGTTGAACATGATTGCTACACTATTAATTCGATTGAATGTGTCAAAAATAATACTTTACATCGCACATGTTTGACTCGAAATGCATTGCAAATATTAGAACTACACGAGCGTTGCTCTTTTCAAGAATTGATCGTGTCGATGGTCTGAAATTTCAAAACTATCAAGAAAAGAAACTTATATTTTTATTCCATGAGAAAAATTCATGACTATCAAGAAGAAATGACACGAAACAACTCAAGTGATTGATGAGGATTCATTAGAAGGGATCGATAAGCATAAATAGCTTATTTCAATATATTTAACAATTGATATAATATTTATTATTAAGATTAATAAATACTAACATTATTTCAGTGTCTACCACCTCATTCCAAATCTCATGCAAAACACGTTTACGTGTCGTCTGATGCAATTTACAAAGAAAAAAAGGGGGGATTTACATACATACTGCACAATTTTTATGTATTTATGTATCTAACACCTAATTTTTCATATTTGCATATATGTCTCTATTAGTTAACATCTTAAAAAAATTAAATGTGATTTAAGCATTCTAGTGTTATATACATAAATATTAAAAATTATGTGTTAGATATGTAAATACATAAGTTGTGTGGTATGGTTTGATATTTTGCTTGTAAACAATTGTCACGACGTGACACGCGGCTTGGAATTAACCAACGGCAGTCCAATGGTAGAATTATATTTTATGATCTATTTATATCACTAACAATTTAATATTCAATTATTCATGAAAGATCCACTAAATAAAGTAATTTAATTAACAAGTAAAATTTTTATTTTTTTGGTTGTTGTTATCGTCTTATGTACACATTAGCTTCTTTTTTAGTCATCTTATTCAAAAGCTTAAAACCTGAAAAAAAATACTAAGACAATATAACGAATTATCTAAAGATAATCCAAGATCAATCACATTTTTAAAGTGCATTAGTCTAAGTAGTAGAAAATAATATATATGTTGGTCTTTCAACTGTTACCATATGATATCTTACAACTACATGTTATGTGATATTTACTCAATGAGAATAATCTAAAACTTCTATATGTATTTATTTTAATTGTACTCTTCAAGGTTTAATCTTAACTTTACTTTTATTTTATGATATTAACATTCACATATGTTTTAGAAGCATCATCAAAACGCGACATAACACATTCTTGACTGATATTATCCCACTACTGTCTAAAGTGGAAAATTTTTACTTGCCCTAACTTATATTCTCCATGTCGGTACAACGGTTAGCGATCTAAACATTACAATTATCTGAGGTGGTAGAATAACATCAACGTGCATAGGTACACTGGTCTCCTCTGTCAGTACCATAGGGGGTAAACTCCACCTCTTGTCACGCACATATAAGCATTCATATATAAAATATTTCGTTCTTCATTATATTCTTCTTTATGAGACATTTCATCCCTCTATGAATGATTGTATACACTTTTATTAGAGTTAAAATGAAATACAATAATATGATAATTTCATATATAAACTATTTATGCAACATTGTTAATATGCATATTTACTCTCATGTGCAACTATTTATCATGTATATCTTTCTTGTCTAACCATTTGAAAAAGCTATTGTAATTTAAATCTAATTGAACTAGAGCATGAATAAGATCAAGTACACAATTTGAATATTGAAAATTAGTAAGACCTCTTTACTAGTTTTACTTTCTTGCTAGTCTTTTACCAGTTTATTTTCATGAAATTAAAATTCTAAAATATTTTCAAAATTTACATTAGTTTAGGCATTTACATATCTTCTAAATTAAAAGACATAAAAGTAGAATTATAGAATTTACCTTACTCTTCTAGCAAGGCCAAAAATCTTCAATATCAAGACTTAATTACTCTTCCCAATTCAAATCACTTGTTTCAACTCATAATAATTAATATCCACATAATGACACTTAATTTAAATACTAATATAACTAAATTAAAAGAGATATAAATCTTACCTCAATCTTTACTGTCGTCAATTCTTCCCCGCTCCGAACCAAAACATATTTATTCATCCTTCTTAATTTCTAATTAGTTAAACATACTATTAATATCTTAATACACAAACATTTATATTAAATTAATTAAATAACATAAATAAAACCTAATATATTAAATTCATAAACTAAAATAAATAAACCTACTCTTACCTTAATAATCTTTCTGTCGCACGTCGATCTTTCGATTTATCACTCACACACAAGTTGTTGTCTCCCTTTTCTTCCTTTGGGCGTGGCTCGACTTCAACCCACACAACAAGCCAATATCGCCTTCCTCCTCTGCACACGCGAGATCCGACGTAGACGCCACTCGACATCCCTTCTCTTTTCACTCGGACACTTCGTCAAAGCCCCAGGAGTGCTTTGCATCCTCTCCTTCACCTACGACTAGGGCAGGGGATTCCTTCTCACAGAATGAAGTCAAACATAAGCATGAGTCGCCCCTTCTTTAGCAAGGGTTGGTCTTCTACCACTTGGAAACCATCGAAGTTGCTTCGTCGTGTTTGTGTGATCATCAATGTCTCCTCCCTTGGTTTCATTTTTCACAAGTAAATCTTCTTCTTCTTCTTCTGTCGTTTCTTTCTTTTTACTTTATCCTGTCATGTCCAGCTCAGGGGCTTGAAATTAGCAAAGCGGGAACTAATGGTCGGACGGAAGGAACCTATCTAGCAGTTTCATTTCATAATCAAATAAAATCCACTAAAGCTCAAAAGAGTCATTCTAATTCATAAAACTTAATTTTATAATAATTGATTCATATTTATACTTTTACATTTAACATAAAATAAAGTTGAACTATGATACTTATCAACTTGGCCTCTACGACGTCTGTACACGTACTCCCTGGGGTCCATCTAATCAATAACTAGTTTTTATGTANTTTTTCATCATTCATTTTTATACATTTTTTCAAAAAAAAAAAATTTGTAATTTTGAACACAAATAGGTTTAAAATTTTTCTTTATCTATATATCAATGTATATGNCTTGCCCCTAAAAAGAGGATGGTTCCGTCCCAACAAACAAGTAAGAGCATTGAAAGATTACATGCTCTCAAGAAAAAATACCTCCATTTTTCTTAATTTGACTTGATCAAAATATTGTATTAATGGAAATATTATTATTATATATACATACATAAACACACACACACAAATACAAATATATAAAACATATTATATCAAATCGTATTAATAGATTATAATTCATATTATAATCGAAAGTGTCCATCTAACAAATAATTTTAAATGGTGAATAAAATCGACCCATGGTCCTACTTCTACAATGTATCTATTTATTCCCTTTATTTTATTAAGGTTCAACATTAAAGAGTAATATCATACTCTCCCAATATAATTCTATAAATCTAAAATTTAAGTTACAAACCCACTACAATGTAGCTGGTAATTATGCTAAAACAGTTACCGATTTCTAATAATTAAATTTCGTGGAGGGGACATAGATTTCAACTTATCATGCTTCTTTTTTAACTTTATATTTCTAACTAGGGGTGTAAAGGAGCCGAACACGAGTGAGCCCAGGCGCAGCTTGTGTTCGGCTCGTTTATATTTCGAGCTCAAAAAGTGTGTTTGTGTTCGGTTTGTTTTCTTAGCGAGCCGAACACGAGCTGTTCATGAACAAATAGTCATTTTGACAACCCTAATCACGTAGTCATAAGATTTCAAAGATTGGGACAAGATTTAAAAATTATTGTTTATATTAAAACATCATTTGAATCTAATTTAATAAATTTTATTATATTTTCTTAATTAATACTTTTAATTCATTATAAATCTTTGTAGCCTTGTAGTCAATTAAATTTTCTAAAAATACTACTCATCAAAGATATCAAAAATTGATTAGTAGTATTTTGAGCCAAAACTAGCCGAACACAAACGACCAAATTTTTGTCCATGTTCGGCTCGTTAACTTAGCGAACGAGCTGAACACAAGCCCTTTAACGAGCCGAACACGAGTAGTTCGCGAACAACGAGCCCCTTAACGAGCCGAACACGAGTAGTTCGCGAACAACGAGCCGTTTTGACAACCCTATTTCTAACTTGTCACTAAATGACATATTTTCTCAAAAAAAAAAAAAAAGATTTGTGTATCTAAACTTGATCGTGTTGAATTTCAAAATAATTAATTTTTTTTAAGTAAGTTGATTTTAAATTTAAATTATTATTTTTATTTATATTCTACTCGACTCAAAATAAATTTAGCACCCTAGCCCACTTAAACTCAATGAATCACCCTACTGTATATTTACCAATAGAAAATACTAATTACCCCTGCTGTAAATGTTCCCTTCCATCCCTTACTCTTTTCTATATATATGTCCATTGCTATTTAACTTTGACATAGTGAAATATTGTTTTAACCTAAAAGCTTTACTTCCTTCTTCTTCTATCTCAATTTCAAAATATTCAGCTNAAGCCGTTTTGACAGCCCTATTTCTAACTTGTCACTAAATGACATATTTTCTCAAAAAAAAAAAAAAAAAAAGATTTGTGCATCTAAACTTGATCGTGTTGAATTTCAAAATAATTAATTTTTTTTAAGTAAGTTGATTTTAAATTTAAATTATTTTTTTTTATTTATATTCTACTCGACTCAAAATAAATTTAGCACCATAGCCCACTTAAACTCAATGAATCACCCTACTGTATATTTACCAATAGAAAATCCTAATTACCCCTGCTGTAAATGTTCCCTTCCTTCAACTACTCATTTCTATATATATGTTCATTGCTATTTAACTTTGATATAGTGAAATATTGTTTTAACCTAAAAGCTTTACTTCCTTCTTCTTCTATCTCAATTTCAAAATATTCAGCTTATTTACAGGGTTTGTTGTTCTCTCTAACCAATCGTCGTTGTTGGTTGTCGTTTATGCTGCAACACAAATAAAACGTGCTTTTAATTTATCTTTGATTTTTATTAAAGATATTTTCATGACTAACACTAAAATGTAATTGTTTTGCTTGTAATCAATGTCAAAAAGGTGGCACATTTGCATACATAGCAACCGGAACATTGCTATTTACAAATCTAGCACCCTCTTCCATCCAATTTTCAAATTCTTACTCAAATATCAAAATTCAAGATAAATTCCCAATCTATTTTTTTTTTCATTTTTATCAAGTTCTCAATAGTTTGAACGTGGCATGCGTAAATATATATGTTTGGTAGTTCAAAAATAACACCTAGGTGCAAGATTTTCTAAATAGTAATATTTCGGGTGTTGAGTATATAATATTTCCAAAATAACTCATTCATTAAGAGATTTAATTGTTGCTTAATTCACAATGAAATTAGCAACAAGTTGATTAATATGAATTTTTGCTTAAATTTCCGCTTAATACTTTAACTAGAGATTTAATTGTTGCATAATACTTTAACTTGAATTTTTCTAAAAGCACAAATAGCATAAATAGAAAGATTCATTAACATACATGGCATGATCTCTAGCCAAAAAATATTACTCTCTTAGACCAGTGTCACTCTATGAAGATAAAATTTTATTGTTGTGTGTGTGTGTGTGTGTGTGTTCAAATATTTAATAAATTGTTAAAGAATTTCGTGCTATCTGAGATCAAATTCTATCACCTTCTAGGAAGTGGCTGAGACTCATTTTTTATAGTGATTTCTTCTTTATCAGTTTTATCTTATTACCGATGTTGTAGCTAACAATTCATCATAAAGTGTTCCATCAAGAACACTTATAGCTTATATCTGAGATCTTTTCTTATTACATTTCTGAAAGCTGTGCAATTTTGGAAGCGAATGAAAAAGCTATTTGTACCTTATTTTGTTTTGTGTCATGTTCTTAAAATAAGATGTATATAAAATATCTTCATATTCAATTTAAACAGATATTAACGCAATAATATAAATCCAGAATGGCTTCCCTTCTAACTATATGTAATCACATATTGGAATGTGGTACGCTATGCACTAATAATTATAGTTAATACTACAATACAGATAAAATGTGTTAGTATATTTTTGGTTTTAATTAAATATATTCATAATTATCACTCAAATGTAATAGTTTGCTTGTAATTGATGTCCATTAACATGAAAATTTGTAATTCAATAGAAGAAATGATTGAAGTTTAATTGATATTAAATTTAGCAGCATATCAAAATTACTTTTAACTTGAATTCTTCTCAAAACACAAATAGCATAAATAGAAACAAAAATTATTAGCTTACAAAGCATGATCACTATCAGATTTATTTTTGCTAATTAGCTATATTATATTTAGCTTGAATCCATTATTTTAAGTAGATCAACATCATCCAAAAAAAAAGAGTACAATTCATTCACAAAATGCACCTCATCTCAGAAAATCTCATGAACATTTCAGTTAGACAGATAACTAAAACTCAGAATTTAATAAGGAATTTATCAAGTAAATGTAATTAAAAACCTGTAATATTTTACTAAAAAAATTATCAAGTAAATCTAATATGGCAACAGAAAATCATGATGAAATATAATAAAAGATATCCAGCAGTATACATCAAAAAGATATGTGAACAATCCAGAAAACTTTAGAAGTTAGGGGCAAAAAATAAAACACGTCTTGTCAACTAAGTACTTCTCTCACTCTTGTCGCATTACCTGAAATCAAAATTTTAGATACAAAACAAAATATCATTTTAATTATGAAAAAAAAATATCAATTATTTACAATCAATTATTACCTGAAACTGTTCTAATTTATATTAGAAAGTTGAACCCAAGTGTTTTCCTTGAAGGGGGCAAGCATCATTTGTAGTGACCCCATGCTGTTGGCGTTGATTGTTCGCATTTATTGTGTCAGACTGATTGCCCAAATTATTTGTGTGATTTGCATCAGAAGCAAATACTTTACTGTTTTTGTTGATACAAGTCAGCCCGCAAATCATTAGAAGCCGCACCTTTGAATCTATTTGAATGCTCCTGCAAGCCGAATCGGGGAAAGAGAAATACTCGAAGNCCTTGATTTATTTGATTGGGACATGCGAAGACCTCTTAGAATGTAATCGTTGTTGAAGAACTTTAGTTATATATAAATGCTCTATTATTTGAATAAAATTTGATTAACTAAAATATTTGTAATTATATATTTGATATTAATATATTAGAATTGAACATAAATACAAGTATAAATTTAATGTAATTTCTTATTTTTTATTTCAACGATCTAATTTATTAGTATTTATTTATGTTATCCATTACAACAAAGCTTGCTTACAATTTATAATTATTTTATTTACTTTAATGAACAAATTAGATGTAAATTTGATTCACACACACACACAGATATATATAAATATTATGCAGTATATCATTGTTAGTATTTATATATATATTTGTTACACACACAGATGTAAATTTGCTTACTACAATTTGTTAGTATTTATATATGTTATGCAGTATATCATTGGATAATATTAATAATCATAGTGATCTCAATGCCTGAATCAAAATAGTTATGAGTAAAATCATAATAATTATATTATAAAAGATTAAAATTATGATATAATTCAATAAAATCACAGTTTTATTGCACAATATACTTAAATGCCCATCAATATATGATACTGTTAGGTGTATTTTTAATTTGCAAGCATGAGTTATAGCCATCAAACTAAAAATAAATGGAGTAACCATAACGTTTAAGAAATTAAAATAAAGACATATATAATGTTCTCTAATATTATATGATACCATTAACCTCAAATTATCAAATCAAATTTTCTATTAATTAATAGCTTCTCCTATAAATGCATGAAAATATAAGGCATGACTGTGCATCCTCATCAAATTCCCTATAGAAGGATAGATCTTAACTTATCATAAATTTATTATAATCTTGGCTATGACTTAAATGTTGTTGGAATCATGTAAGGAGAGGCATTCACCTAATTAATATATCATTTTATTGATAGTGTGAGGGTGAACTCTCTAATACACTTTGATCAAATACTATTTTTTTCTTTTTAGCATTTCATTTGTTTTGATTATTAGTTATCAGATTAATATTATTTCTTGAAAAATAATATATTTTTTACATGGAGTAGAATTAAAATTGATTACAAGAAATGTAATTTTAATAGTGGTAGATTTAGTGATGCGGTTGTGACAATGGGTGATCAAGTCATTAAAAGTAATTAAGGTTTTAGATATCTGGGGTCTATTGTTCAAAGTGATGGCGATATAGGTGAGGATGCTATTGATATAATTTAAGTTGGATGGTTGAAATGGAGGAATGTATCAGGCCTATTGCGTGATAAAAAAAATACCGCTTAAACTTGAAGAAGAATTTTATAAAATGGTGGTGAAACCTACAATGCATTATGGTACAAAATGTTGACATATAAAAGAAAAGCATAAAACTAAATTAAGTGCAATTGAGATGAGAATGCCTAGGTGGATGGTAGCTTTACACTTTCAGATAAAATACGAAACAAATATGTTTGTGAAAGGGTCAGTGTTGCTCTAATAGCAGAAAAGATTAGAGAGAGTCATCTTAGATGGCTTTGTCACATTAAACATCGACCATCTGATGATCCTGTTAGGAGAGTTATGTTTTAGATTTGACTTTTGGTAAAAAAAAAAAGTAAAGACAGTCCTAAAAATACATGGGCGTGTTGTATAAACAATGAACTTAATCTATTAAAATTAAATGAAAATATGACACTTATGTTAGACACTNTTATTATGTTGTAATTTAAAAAATGAAAATTATATACCTCATGAATGAGATCAGAGAATAGCGTTTGATCAAGAGCTCTTTAGTTTCCTGGGCCCCTTTTCACTAAAAAAACTATGCGGCATGTCCAGACATACCACACAAATCTTATGTATTTACATCAAACACCTAAACTTTCACATTTACGAACATAACATCAAATAAAAAATATCACTATTGTTTACTTTTTTTAAAAGTGGTATGTACCTTCTCACCTTTTTTATGACACTATAGTATTATGAATATAAATATGAAAGTTTAGATGTTAGGTATGCAAATATATAAGAATTGTGTTATGTATGTAAATTTCCCTAAAAGTAAGTATATTTCCTATGAGTGTTTTTTTTCCGATATTGGTTTTGAAATGGTTACGGTTTGGTTTAGCTTTTTTTTTTTTTTTTGTTTCCTTCAAATTTTATTCAATAAAAAAAGTAAAAAGAGTCGCAACACATACAACTGAACACGACACAGAAAATGAAACGAAATTATATCACATGCGATATAACAGAGGCAACCAAGAGAAATAGAATAGAAGCACGAAAAGGAGTTCTAACAAATTAACAGATGACTAGGGACGAAAAACAAAATGACCACTAGCTAATAGCACAATACCAGACATTGCCCACCCAAAGCAACAAATCTCAGTAGTAATCCTGGGAGTCCGGAAACTCAAATTGGGAACGGTTCAACAAATGGTGGTTGATTGTGATCGATAACCGGTGGTCAAATGGTAATTTGTGATTGGTGATCGGCAATGGTAGACAATGAGTAGATGTTGAATTTCAACTCTTTTTCTAAGTTTTAAGCTCTCTCTTCATACTTCAAATTTTTTAATTCTTCATGAAAGAGGAGGGGTTTTATTTATAAAGTCTATGTTATAATTAATAAAGGAATATGAAACACTTTGATTCACAGTTTCGAGAGCTTTTCTCAATAAGAAATCATTTGTTAGATATTTGAGTGTTTTAAAAATGTTAGAATAGGGTGATCTTTAACTCGTTGGATATTGTCGAGATTCTCGTTTTAGCCGTAAGCTCACAAGGTTCGGCATCTTTTTAGCCTTTCAAATATGCTCGTAAAGCTTCTAAAAGTGAGTTAATGACTTGATTGAGCCTTGATGTGACTCTGATTGAATTAATTTTAGTATCATTGGTTCGTATCGTCGAACTGTTCAGTTCGACTGTAGGTTTGTTGAATTTAGAACACTTGTGATTTTTAATTCAAAGTTTAAATATTTTTTACTCAAAAGATTGTCTTGATATTCGTGTCATACCTCGAGATTAGTGAGAAATGCTGGAAACTTGATGATGTACCAATAATATTTTTAATAAAAAACTTGTATATTAAAAAGTTATCTTTAATTAGTTAATGACATGCCTTGATAGATTTTAATTTTAGTTGTGAAGTCATTTGTCTTGTTGTCAATGTCAACATTTTCTAAGGTTTGTAAATGTGAGAATGAAGTTCTTATTTAAATATTCACCTTTTCATTGCAAAAATACATGTTTTCCACTCTAATTCCTTGGATTCATTTTCATGTGCAGTCGTTAATTAATTTTTAATTCCGTAATCATAACTTCTCAATTTTGAGTCTGTGTAAGAGTCGAAAAAAAAAGATTGTGAAAATATATTGATTTTATCGTTATAATAGGGTCAAGAACTCTTAATTTTTCAAGCCAAGTACTCCTTTTAAGGCCTAGGTTATTTTCAATAATCCCGAAATAACCCAGAGAGTATTTTTCAGAAGTGCCAATGCACGTAGAGTTACGTCAGGAACCCGGACAGAAAATGCATTCCCTTTTAAGGGGTATTCACATCTAGGGGTGTAAACGAACCGAACACGAACGAACAGAGCTTGTGTTCGTGTTCGATTAGTTTGAAATTTAGTTTGTTTGAAATAAGCTCGTGTTTGAAATTGTTCGTGAAGTCGCTGTTCGTGTTCGTTTCTTAACGAACGAGTCGAACAAGAGCCGAACACGAGCTGTTCTCGAACGACGAGTCTGTTAGACATTTCTAATATTAATATATATAAATAATATATTATATTAATTATTATATTAGTATATTATTAATATAGTATATTAATATATTATTATTATTTATTTATTATATATTATAAATTATTAAATTTAATTTTTTAAAATAACATAAATTTATATATATAATTATTTTAAATTATTTTATATTTCGAACAAGTATGGTTCGAACATGAACGAATGCATCACTGTTTGTGTTTGGTTCATTTAACTAACCGAACGAAAAATTTTGTTCACGTTCGTCTTGTTTTCTTATCGAACGAATCGAACACAAACTCATTGACGAACCAAACACGAATTGTTCACGAACAACAAACTTTTTTGACAGCCCTATGTTAGTGCATCTCTCAAATTGACATCGGGGAAGGGACTTTTATTTTTGTTGTTATTTCGCATAGTTATGATATCTCTTTTCCAATTTTTACCGATAAGACTTTTTTATTATTCTTCAGTTTTCACAGTACGTACATGTTCTTATATTTTTTTACTATTGTTGGCTTTCCTTACTGTTTACAACAGCTTCTTACATGTTTTATTTTGATGAACTACCTTGCTCAATCTTTCTTTGGATATTGCAATTNCTACCTAATTCTTCTTTATTTACATTTCTAACATCCAAGGGGCAGTTTGGTCACTTTGATAGTATACTTTTAACAGGATTTTTTTTTGGATTTATCGTAAAAATGAAAGTTAAATTATGTGCTCCATTAATTTTATGTTCTTCGTAAATCTGGTTTTATTAAATTTCGAGCCCAAAACATATTGTTTCTCTTCCCACGCGGTCTCGCTTCGTCACTCGGCGCTTCTGAAGTCAAACTCACTTCTCGATCATACTGTTCTTCTTGCAACGTAGCCCTCGCCTTCGAAGCCATCGCGAGGCTTTGATTCAATAGCTTCGTGTCATGTCCACCAGTGCCTTCTCGCCCTCGCTTTCAGAGGTACCATCGCTCTTGATTTTCTCCTTTCCTATGGTGGTTAGCAATAGGGGTTTGTCAGTATCAAGAACCACTTTACTTTGTTTGGTGTCTGTAGGATTACTTTTCTCGATAAATTTGAACCCTTAAGTTGATAGTGGAGTGAAAGAGTCGCTAAACCCTAGCCTTGAATGGTTAACTTGATTGCATGAAACACAATATCAGATTATGAATTACCTGAAACTGGGTTTTATCCAACTACATTTGTTAAAAAATTAGAAGGAAAAATACTGCTACTCCGACTTTGTTGTTATTTTTGACGTAATATTAAAGATTTGTGTGCGAATATGGAAGTTTAGGGATGCGTTTGACTGCAGCTCAGATTTATATTAATTATGATTTATCAAATCCAATAAGTCCGGATTTACGAAAATCAGAATGCGACGAAAATCAGGGTGCGACGGAGGAGAATGCGAGTGACGATGAAATAAATCTGCCTCACAATCCAACTTACTAAATCCTGATTTCAGTCCTAAAAGAGACGGGAGGAAAGCTCTTCTTACTCCCAACGGTGTAAGAATATTAAAAGTCGATGATTGTTTAACTAGGGTATAAATCTGATCATCTATTGTGCTCATGTAGTAAGGCATTTTTCAAAATTTTGGAAGAGGGGCATAGTCTATAATCAAATAGTTATTAAAAGGAGTAGTTATTAATGCTTCCATATATTACCAACCTATGATTATATTGAACTATTTGTTTTTTTTTCCTTTTTTCAGGTAATCAGAAGTCTAACTAAACTGACCATATTATGATATGTTGTTGATTTTTTATCCAAACTTCTCTAGCTAGACACAAACTAAATTATAACATAGTAATTTAGTCCAAGGAATTTTGGTATAAAGCTTCAAATTTTGAACTGCATGCTTCCCATATTGCTTTTGAAAGTAGAGCATAGCCTACCTTTATTTTCTATCATAGGAATATTAAAAAAATATCAAAAATGAAGTTGGATTAACTTATTTTCCTTTAAATTTTATATATTTATGGAAAGCTATTTTTCAAAATAATTGGACATACCATCAGCTGCAATGAAACTCAAATAATATAATTATCAAATTAGATGTCCTCATTAGGCAAACCAAGCTTTAATACTAAATTAATTTATTCACAAGAGTTGCTAAAAATTTCTAGAGAGAACCTTCTTACACAAGGCTTCGGCAAGCTTGCTAAGGCTTCTTTCTCCCCTAAAACCTCTCAGGGTTATACGATCTTTTACAAAATTAGCTTTTCACAACTAAAACACTAAGATTAGCTTTGGCTAACACATAATTTGGCTGCAAAATGTGAAAGTAGTTGTATTGTGTAGTTGTGCCTAGAAAAAGTGAATCTACTATGAAGAAATATTATGTTCTATGCCTTGTGGTTTACGTGTATCTCCTTCATGTGTTATGAGTTTTGACTACCTTATATTGAATCATTTTATTGGATTACTGACTTGACATAGCATCACTTTTCTGTAACATCACTTGCTATTGAATTCACTTGTAATTTTACTATAGTATAATTTTCCCAAAGAAGTTCATATTTTACTAGGAAATCATCTTTAGCTAAGGCACAAATATTTTCTAAATTGTCTTCTTCCCAGTTTGGAAATTGAATTTATTTTTTCTTATCTCTATCATGTTCATTTTTTTTTCTTCTGTATTTTGTATTAATGGCATATCTCCTTTAAGATAATTGTTGAAATCTCCATAAAGTTCTAATCAATTCAGATTAAAATATTTCTTTGTTGTTGCATATCTTTCTTCATCCTGAAGTTTGATGAATCTTCTTCAATAAAGCTTTATGGAGGCATGTTGTTAGGCTAGTTAAATAACTATATTCGATATAAGTGAAATAATTTTTGAAGCTCACGATCCTTTCAAATGGATCATTTTTTGTTNAAGTGGTGATAGTCATATTACTTTATGTAATATTAAAAATTTGAGTGATATGTGTGTAAATGGGAAAATTTAATTGTGAGATGTGTAAATACATATGAATTGTGTGTTATGTATGCAAATGCTTCTATTTTTCCTTCTTGGGGGCATTCTTTTTAAAGTTCTTAATCATGCTGATGTTTTTATTTGCAAAATTTCCTTAAAAAATTCCTTTTAGTTGTGCTTATATTTGGATGATGCATAATATCAAGATCTTTAGGAATTCCTTCACTTGTTTTGATTTGCTTTTAAATAACATGCTTTTGACAATCAGATATAAAAGCAACAAAAGGAAATGTAAATTTGAGATACCTGATCAAATATGCACTATTTATAGAAGTTGAAGCTCTCTTATTCTTTTTTACTATTTTGTTTTTTTTTTCCCCATAATACACACTAACCTTTCATGCAAATATATCTATACTTTTGGCTTTGTCATGTCGAGCTATAATGAAATCCAACCGTCAGTGGTCTCAACTAATTATTTGAGTATACTTTCTTGCTTGCTACCCAAATCTATAAGCTTTTATGTTGGTCCATGTTTTTGTATAAAGTGATGTCCTTTGGGCTTTTGAGTCTATGTTGCCACTAATCGTGAGGTTCCATTTTTTTTCTTTTTTCAAATATGGGTTAGTGTAGGGGTGTAAACGAAAACGAACAGAGCTTGCGTTCGTGTTCGGTTCGTTTGAAATTTAATTTGTTTGAAATAAGCTCATGTTGAAAATTGTTCGTGAAGTCAATATTTGTGTTTGTTTCTTAATGAACGAGCCGAACACGAGGTGTTCGAGAACGATGAGCCAATTTGACATCATTAATATTAATATATATAAATAATATATTATATCAATTATATAACTTATGTTATATAAATATATAATATCGATATTAGTATATTACTAATATAGTATATTAATAAATTATTATTATTAATTTATTATATATTATAATTTATAAAATTTAATTTTTTAAAATAACATAAATTTATATATATAATTATTTTAAATTATTTTATATTTCGAACAAGTATGGTTCGAACATGAACGAATGCATCACTGTTTGTGTTTGGTTCATTTAACTAACCGAACGAAAAATTTTGTTCACGTTCGTCTTGTTTTCTTATCGAACGAATCGAACACAA
>JXCR01051818.1:184273-196494 GCA_002079205.1 Phalaenopsis hybrid cultivar
TTGATAGTCCTAAATGGAGCCATTTTTCATTGAAGCTGGTTTGGATATTCTTTAGCTAATTATTGGATTCATTTCCTCTTTATTTTTATGGATTCATTTTGTACTTTAATTGAAACTAAACCTTTTTGTTCATTAATGAATTGGCTAGTGTGGACCTCCTTTTTCCAAAAAAAAAGAAGTAACATATTTTTGTATGTAATTCTTATATTTCAAAATTATATTTATAAAGTATAATAATTGCATAATTATTTTAATTAAATAAGTATTAGTATATTAAAACATATATAAATACCATTCAATTTTGTATTCAAAGCCACTAAAGTCTAATAATGCACACACAAGAATTCTTAATAAAATTTTACAAATAAACATTGTTCAATCATTCAGAAAATTTATTGAGTATCTAAGTGGCAAAGCAATGAGAATGTAACAAAAAAATTAACTTCGTATTTCATTTAAATTTTAGAAATATTAAATTTATTTTGAAAATGGTTCAAACTGGANTATTTTGTATTCAAAGCCACTAAAGTCTAATAATGCACACACAAGAATTCTTAATAAAATCTTACAAATAAACATTGTTCAATCATTCAGAAAATTTATTGAGTATCTAAGTGGCAAAGCAATGAGAATGTAACAAAAAAAATTAACTTCGTATTTCATTTAAATTTTAGAAATATTAAATTTATTTTGAAAATGGTTCAAACTGGAACTAGTGTTTTTGATAATTTGGAACTTTCAATCGACTTACTGGAGGAAGAGCACGTTCATTCGGCTCTCAAATATGAGAAGATTAGGAGGAAAATTATATGGTATTACAATCTACATATAAGTGAAAAGTCATTCAAATGAGGGTATATGGTCCTCAAGAAAGTTGATCCAGTTGCTCACGACCAAACCCTAGGAAAGCTTGACCATACATCGACTAAACCATTTATCGTCAGCGAACGTGTGGTCCAGAGTGCATACAAACTACAAACCTCCACTTGGAGTGGAGATGACCTAAAAAATTTTTACCCTTGACATCTATGTAGTTTTATTTTCTTTCCTGAGATATTATAATTCATAGCATGATCAAACATTGATTTTAGTTCGAGAAGACTTTTATAATAAAATTATGCTTCTGGGTGTATGGTAATAATGCATAATACTACTATCACAGTCAAAAAAAAAATTTCATAAGCTAAGGGAAGAACTCACCGTAGCTCTGTCCAGATCTTGAGGAAGTGTCGAGAGCACTCTAGAAGTGGAAATAGTTCTCTCAAAGATTTCAATCATTTTGATTAAAAAATTGGAAGGCGCACACGAACTTGGGGAACTTGACAAGGGAGGTTAGTCCCTCACAAGGAACGAGCTTCCCACAAATAAATTATAGAAAATAAATAAGCCTTCAAAGATGTCGTGATAATTAACCATCCATTCACTAAAATATTCATACATCTTATAACACTAGAGCAATGTAAAATCCCTCTACTCCTACCCGAAACACAGGTCAAGCTCTGACAGTTAGATTCCCTCCTCACTCATGACACAATCCACGGTGAGTAGTACATGAGTTGCTCCAGTGGCAAGTCTAGATGATTACCTATGGACTCGTTATGTCACGAAGATGTTGTTCTTTGGAGCATTAATGAGTTGAAATTGTATAAGGACCTCCATTGACCCTTTGACTCGAGTCTTTTATTTTAAATGAAACGATGTTTTTAGGGTGGAGTCAACTCCTATAAGTAGAAGGCACTGTACAAGAAAAGGAGGAATATTCTAAGATTCTCATTTTTCCATTAATGATTTTTTTGATAATTCTATGTCTTTCTCAAGGGATTCTTATTTCTTATTTCTTCGTCTGTGTTGTATTTATTGGGCATGGCTCAATGACAAATATAAGTTCAACAGATATATATTGAACAACATATCAAGAAAATATTATTAGAATATTTAACCATAGATAATATTTTAAAAATGGTGAATCAATAGGTGTAAAAATTTATCCTAATTAATTAAAAAAATAAGTAAAATCTTAAAACACATGAATGGGCCATTTACTAGTTGAAGAAAAAAGCACTGGAGTTGGAATATATTTGAGTTGTTTGATTCAGAGTAAAATAAATATAGAATTTTTAGCAATGATCGGTTGTTACAGTGGTGACGATCGGAGTTACATGACTAGTTCACAGCCAGTGGCAACAACGAGCCGGCTATGGCAGCCAATGGTGGTTGTCAACCATGACATGAGCAAAAAAAGTGCAATTCCTACGTTAGCAGGACCGAACAATGATGAGCAGAGGTAGGATGCAAGCAATGGTGGGTGGCGGGCTACCAGCCTTGCCAACAAGCGTTTTTAAAGTTCATAAAAATTTAATATCTTTAAATAAATTAAAATTAAATACTATATTAAATTTAAGCTAATTTTTTTTTGTCGAACTTTAGAATTTTAAGGTGTTAATTATGCCACTGTTAGTCATAAGCGTCTGTCGTCATCTGCTACCATCGTCGCAATCAGCCACCGCTGCCTGCCACCCACCTGTTGAGGAAAGTGGAAATTGGGTCCACTAACGTTTTGGTAATAATTAAAGGTGTTAATTATGATATTAATTAGTCTTTCTTAATTATCCTTCTGCCAAAGCTTCTTCAGATTTTACTATTAAAGCCAGGAATATGAAGAAGGGATACTTGCTATTAAGGTTTTTCTTAATGGGTCTAAAAGAAGAATTATAAATACCTTTGTGTTTATAAGAACGTGATTAAGCATGTGATTAGCTTATCGAAGACTTAAATATCGCATACTAGCTGCTCCCTTATCTGGCCATTTGGTGCGAAGCTTACGGGGAAAAAGAAAACTGCTTTTCTTTTGTATTCTTCTTCTTCTCGTGTAGCTCTCGGGTGGCCTCTGCTTATAGGGAGAGAGAGAAGGAGGAGGGAGAGAGAGAATTATTTTATTATAATCGTCGAGGTGATAGACATGTGTCATTCTCAAAGTAATAAAATCCTCTGCATCTCCATGGATGTAGGCAATTTGCTAATTCCAGAGGGAGGGGAGGTGCATAAGAAAGATTCTGGCGAGACTTTGGGTTTAAGTTCGACATTATTTGATGATTCCAGAGGGAGATCACAAGACAAGAACTCAAACAGAAAAAGATCAAAATTAAAGCATGACCAGAAAGCAACCAACTAAAATTGTAGCAAAACTGGTCACATAAAAAGGAACTACATGAATCTTAAGAAGAAGGAGAATGATAGCGCGAAAATTGTAACTGAAGAAATACATGATACGCTACTGCTAACAGTTCACAGTTCTGTTGTTGACTGGATACTGGATGCAGGTGCTTCCTTCCATACATCTTCCCACCGTGAGTTAATGTGAAATTATGTTGCAGGTGACTTTGGGAAGGTATATCTGGCTGCTGGAAAAGCTTTGAACATGGTGGGGATGAGAGACGTTGAAATTGCACTCCTTAACAAGAGCAAATAAAATTTGCAAAATATCAGACACATTCCTGAGTTGAAGAAAAATCTTATTTCTATTAAACAACTCAATGAGGGTGGTCATTCAGTAGTGTTCTCAAATAGCACTTGGAAGGTTACCAAAAGAGCACTAGTACTGGCTCGAGGTAAAGAAACTAACACACTATATATGACTACAGGTTTTCTCAACACTATTGGGTACTATAGTTGCAGAGAGCACGACATATTTGTGGGATTACAGGCTTGGTCACATGAGTCAGAGCTATATACAAATCTTGCATGATGAAAGTTTGAGCAAGTGGGAGTTGACCATAAATAATGAGATGAATTCTCTGCTATGGAATCAAACTTAGGAGCTGACAGAACTTCCATTAAAGAAAAAGACATTACACAACAAGTGGGTTTACCAGGTGATAACTGAGTTTGATACCTGTAAGAGGTACATAGCTAGATTTGTTGAAAAAAACTTTCGGCAGAGGCAGTATATTTGTAAACAGAAACATAAGTAACCCAGGAAAGAGCTTGGATATACAAAATTATGTTGACGCTGATGTGTTGACTAAGAGTGTTACTATTAAGAAACTGGAGTTGTGCTCAACTTCAGCTTGTCTTCTAGCCTGAAAACATGAGCATTGAGTTGCAGACGTGAAAGATATCATGTTTGAGAAAAAGGACGGTGCAACCAGTGGGTGATGCAGTCAGTGTCACAGTCTCAAAGTTGGAGAATTCTTCTTCTTCTCGTGTAGCTCTCGGGTGGCTCTCGGCTTAGAGGGAGAGAGAGAGAAAGAGAGAGAGGATGAGAGAGAAAATTCTTTTTCTTGTAATTGTCAAGGTGATCAACGAGTTTAATCCTTGAAGTAGTAAAATCTTCTCCAGCTCCGTGGACGTAGGTAATTTGCCGAACCAGGTAAAATCTATGTGTTCCACTTGTTTCTTTTTTGTGAATTTTCTCGCTTCGTTTTTCACTTTATTGTAGTCGTTTTTCACAACACCACCGATATCTGTCATCTACTATCTTTTACCCAAATAAATATATTATTTCCATTCAACTTCAAATCAAATAAAAAATATAAAGCCCTACATTTATTTGACAGCGAACAAAATAAAATAAAAGTATTTCAAATATATTACAATCATACATTTTTACATTTTATTTCATGTTTAGCAAACCAAACAACATTATTTTTTAGAGCATTTTAAGACTTATGGACATGTCTGATAGTGGATTTAGATTATAAAGCATGATTTAACTTGGATTTAACTTATATTTTCTGAGATGGTCGATTCGAACAAAATAAAAACCCTTATTTTATAAATTCGGTTTTCACGTTCGGTCTTAAATCTCAAATTTATTAAGATAGTACTGAATTGTTTCACGAATTTATTTTAACATATTATATTTAATTTTATATATAATAATATATGGATACAACTGTGTAAGATACAATTATACAACAAATCTACCACACATATACATACATACATACATATACATACATACATACATACATATACATACATACATACATATATATACATNCTGAAGAAAAATAAATGAGTGTGGTAATGGGAATAGAAAAGAAATTATATTTTCAATCTTTGTAAATGATAATTTTTAAAATATTGCACGTTAGCTAGAAATCTTCTTTTTGCTAAACATAAGCTTCATTGCGAATAATATTATTCAGCCTGATTATGAGTCAATTTATTAGCAAGTGATATTATGACAGTGACAGATATCCATAAAGATGATTCATATTAAGCAAGGTGGGCACAATGTAATCAAGGTGGGTCATAACATAAGCTAGGTGGATGGATGATGGTGAGAGATGGGATACAGCTTATTGTCACAAGACATGGGTTTTGTAGGATGAGTACTCACACTGACAGCCAAGGATTGTGTAGCTGGGTTATCTATAGTAGGCAGCCAGCCTAGCTATTAGGATTTTGATGGGTTTTGATGTTCCTTTACTTTTTTCTGTTTTATTTAATCCCCTGATATTTTAACTCTTTTAGCCAATTGTCTTGTAATAAAAGTTATTTTCCTATGATTCTATGATCTATTTTATATCTCAGATCCTATATGCACTCTGTGTGGGATGCATTTGAAGTACCTCAGTATGCGCTCTTCTATGGTCTCAGCCATGTTGAGATATATGACCTTCCTAGTGGTTCTTTGGGTTGAGTTTGACAACCTTGTCTATTTGACTAATCGAACTGAGTTTGATGGTGCAATGGATTGTTCTTTTCTACCAGTAGAAACTGATCGAACTTGGCTAGTCATCTCCTCTCATGGGTCAGGTGGGTCATTTTCATGGTTCATTCTAGGTGGCTTCTTTTGGGCCTAAATTTGGGTTTCCATTCCGAAATTCATCAATTCAGCGGGATTAACAATCCCAAACAACATTAGTGTAGTTCCAAGCAATCTGCAATAACTTTGGAGTAAAAGAAACCATACTTCTCAACTTATTTTTAAGTGCCTCTCTTGTGTCAACTTTGAACTGCATGCTAAGCTCTTGAACAAATTATTTTAATAATTGTTAAATCTTGTTGGGCTACTTGTGAAGAGGTTCATCAATGCCTTTGAAAGTACGATCATTATTAAACTCCCCTTTGAAGAAAGAAGACAAGACATGATGATCACAAAACAAATTTAACTAATGGAGGAACTTAAGCATGTGATATGAGTAATAATCTAAAAAATGGTAAGATGTTCAACTCCTACTCGCCAATATTAATGATCACATGGCACCGTTACCTATACATGATTGCTTTAATCATTTTTCTGTGCTCCGAGAGATGTGGGTGCAGAAATCCCGCGGTTCGGCGATGTGTGAAACTCTTAGAATAGCGGGGGTGATGAACCGCCTAAATGCCCCCCGTCTCGTTATCAATTCGACAAGGATTCTTATCTTTTTTGTTCATTTTTCTATTTTTTTTTTTTATTTCTACAACAAGTCTTTTATCCCACTAAGTAGGCTTGACTACTTCAATACTGTTTCTGCATTATGCCCTTTTGAGTGTCCTGTTTTCATTTAATTCTAATAAATTAAGAACATTTTTTATACAATTTGTCGAAGTCTTTTTAGGTCTACATCTGTCTTTCATAAGATAAGTTGAATTTAAAACATTTGCTCTCCTAATCAGATCATCAGATGGTCAACGTTTAATGTGACCAAACCATCTAAGACAACTCTCTATAATCTTTTTTGACACTGGAGCTACACTAACCCTTTGGCGGATACATTCATTTCGCATTTTGTCTCTAAGTTTCAAGCCACTAATCCACCTATGCATTCTCATTTCAACAAAATTTAACTTAGTTTTATGCTTCTATTCTAAAGGTTGACATTTTGCGCCATAGCATTGCAGGTCTCACTGCCTTTTTCTTTATTTTTAATTAGGGTTATTTTCTATCAGAAGACTATATATTTGGTATTTTATTGTTTTGAGACATTAGTTATTGTTTTATGTATTTGGATGTTTATTCTTTGATTTTCTCCTCTCTTGAGTTTTGTGGCCTCTTCTTTTTGTGAGTGGCGTGTCTGTTGTATTTCCGGGAACAAGTGGTGGATCCCCCTCAGTAACTGTGTCTCGTTGGGACTGGGCTATTTTGGTTATTTTCTGTTTTTCTAGTCCAGACAACCATTAGACTAGGGCTGTAAAAGAGCCGAGCTTGAGCGAGCTTAGGCTTGGCTCGTGTTCGGCTCGTTCGAAATCTGCTCGTGTTCGAAATCGGCTCGTGAACAGTGTGTTCGTGTTCGGCTCGATTTAAATATTTGTGTTCGTGTTCGGCTCGTGTTCGTCTCGAAATTGGCTCGTTAAACTTAAATTGAGAAAAATAGATGTAAAGTGTGAGNTGTCTCTGTTTCAAGCCACTAATCCTCCTATGCATTCTCATTTCAACAAAATTTAACTTAATTTTATGCTTCTCTTCTAAAGGTTGACAGTTTGCGCCATGGCATTGCAGGTCTCACCGCCTTTTTCTTTATTTTTAATTAGGGTTATTTTCTATCAGAAGACTATATATTTGGTATTTTACTGTTTTGAGACATTAGTTATTGTTTTATGTATTTGGATATTTATTCTTTGATTTTCTGCTCTCTTGAGTTTTGTGGCCTCTTCTTTTTGTGAGTGGTGCGTCTGTTGTATTTCCAGGAACAAGTGGTGGATCCCCTTCAGTAACTGTGCCTCGTTGGGACTGGGCTATTTTGGTTCTTTTCAGTTTTTCTAGTCCAGACAGCCGTTAGACTAGGGCTGTAAACGAGCCGAGCTTGAGCGAGCTCAGGCTTGGCTCGTGTTCGGCTCGTTCGAAATAGCTTGTGTTTGAAATCGGCTCGTGAACAGTGTGTTCGTGTTCGGCTCGATTTAAATATTTGTGTTTGTGTTCGTCTCGAAATTAGCTCGTTAAACTTAAATTGAGAAAAATAAATGTAAAGTGTGGGATTCGAACCTGGATCAAATNTAATTTTTTTATTTCGAGCTAAAACGAGCTGAACACGAGCGAACAAAGAGCTGTTCGTGTTCGGCCCGTTTATAATTCGAGCTTTAAAAATTTGTTCGTGTTCGACTCGTATACTTAACGAACGAGCCGAACACGAGCTACTTAATGAGTCGAACACGAGCTGTTTGCGAACAATGAGCTTTTTTGACAGCCCTACATTAGACGCTTCATCTACTCTCCCAAACATCGTCAACCTTTCATATTCTGTTTCCCTTTTATTCCACACCCATCTTCCAACAAATCCGCTTCCTAGATATCTTCTTGAAGCCTTAGAACGGTGTCGCTGGGACTGCTCCTCTAGTGATAATTAGAAGAATGTGAAGCTCTTAGACTAAAATGAGGTGCGAAGCATGCTGCTTCAACATGAAATGGATTTAAGTTTTTGGTTCTAATGATCCACACGCAGTATGCTCAAATGATTACGCCTTCCTATTTGAGGCCAGCATTATTCGAGTTGCTAAAGAAGAGAAGATCAACAATGCTCAAAGAAAATACCTAGAGTAATTGACAACTGTTTTTTTTTTTTTTTCAGAAACAATTGGATATGTTTCCCCTTCTTGCGCCATAATATCACTAAAATCTGGAGCTACACCATTTCATCTACATTTTTACCATGTTTTTTTAGCAGTCTTTCACTTGAATCTTCATTCAGTTTATCTTTATCAGTCATTTTATTTGTTTTGTTTTCNTACAAAAATGATAAATTTGCAATGCATAAAGGACTAGGAATGTGAAAATCCAATAAAGGTGGCTCCNATGAGTGCAAGTATGTTTATTTATATTTGTCTTCATATGTGCGTATACACACTCATATTCGTATGTGTATATTTTTGGGATAAATACATTTTATAATTCATAAAAGAGTTTTTAGTAGTCTGCATGCTCATGGACAACTCATATTTGGCTAGATAAACAAATGAGCAAAACTCAAATAAAAAATTGGCATGTTTACTTATCGAGCCAAGTCAAACAACAACTGAGCTTGTTTAAGCTCAGCTCATTTACACCCTGGCTGTAAAATAAACAAAGCTTTACTTTGCATTATTTTATAAAAAAATACAAAAATGATAAATTTGCAATGCATAAAGGACTAGGAATGTGAAAATCCAATAAAGGTGGCTCCAAAAAAAGAAAAAAAGTGGTTTTAACTTAACAGAGCAATTCTAACTTAAAGAATATTGGAAAANAACAAAAATGATAAATTTGCAATGCATAAAGGACTAGGAATGTGAAAATCCAATAACGGTGGCTCCAAAAAAAGAAAAAAAGTGGTTTTAACTTAACAGAGCAATTCTAACTTAAAGAATATTGGAAAGTTGGTGGCTGAGAAAGCTTGACAAAAAAAAAAAAGCATATTTAAGATGATCCCTGTCCAAATTTACCAACAAAACTAATTAGATCAAAACAACTAAGAATTCCTCAAGCTCACCCAAAAATGAAAGAAGAAGCATAAAAAATTTGACTATAAAAATAGTAATGAGCATCAAATAAAAACTCAGGCAAGCATTCTCCTAATATAGCACCGACCTTTCCTTCTAATGCTTCAACAACAGCTTGAACCTTTGTTGATAGCGAATCGGGCAAGCTCTTAGCCTAACAGAAATAGATCATTAAAGTTCATATCCTGGAATTCAAAACTTTAAAATCAAAAGCAGAGCTTGTAAATATGTGAGAGATTGTATCAAACCAAAGAGACACGGTTTGCAGAGGTTATTTGTAAAGCATCAAAATTTTCGCCAACTTCAATTTTGATTCCTTCTTTTAGTTTGCTATTCGTGACCTACAAAAAATTATAAACATTTGACGGTGGCTTTAATTAAGAAAGAAAATCATGATGACCTTCTAAAACAGAGAATTATCCAGTTATTACTATATAATGGAATGCCTGAAATGGCCAACTGTATCTGAATAACAATCATTTAATTCAAAAGCTTAGCCACGCTGTTGTTTAATTCAAAAGGAGCATTATCATACACACCACCCATTTCTATATATTACATATCTAACACCTAAACTTGGCTTTTTACATTTAAACCACCCAAATCTTTCATATAACATAAAAAATACCACAATTTAAACTTTTAAATAGTGAAATACACAATTTCATGCATAGGTGAGCTGGTATTTATGTAAAAATTGAATTTTGTGTTATATATGTAAATACATAAGAATTGAGTGGTATGTATGTAAATCTTCCAATTCAAAAACTAACAAAAACAGTTAGGCCAGACTATAAAATATTAAAATGGATCATAACAAGCTAGCATAATTTCTTTCTTATTTCTTTTCATTTTCATTTAGAATGTCTGTCCATCATTGCAATTAAATTTCCAAGCCCTATGCAAAAAATTGTATAATGTGATCTTTACCAGAGTTTGAATGAGTTTGTCGACAATGGGGGCTGCCAGTGCTTCGAGCAGATGCTTGTGTAGAATTTCCTGGGCATGAAATGTGTCTTCTGGTCACTTATGGAACTTCAAGAGATTTAGCAAAAAATATATATATATGTTTGTAGATCTTACACAGAGAGAAGGATCATCATCAAAGAGATCCAGCGCTCTCTCATAGAGCTCTAAATCAAAGAAAGCCTAAAGCACAAGAAAACAAAACAAATAAAATGACTGATGAAGATAAACTGAATGAAGATTCAAGTGTAAGACTTCTAAAAAAAACATGGTAAAAATGTAGATGAAAAGGTGTAGCTCCAGATTTTAGTGATGTTATGGCGCAAGAAGGGGAAACATATCCAATTGTTTCTAAAAATTAAAAAAAACAGTTGTCAATTACTCTAGCTATTTTCTTCGAGCATTGTTGATCTTCTCTTCTTTAGCAACTCGAACAATGCTGGCCTCAAATAGGAAAGCGTAATCATTTGAGCATACTGCGTGTGGATCATTAGAACCAAAAACTTAAATCCATTTCATGTTGAAGCAGCATGCTTCGCACCTCATTTTAGTCTAAGAGCTTCACATTCTTCTAATTATCAATAGAGGAGCGGTCCCAGTGACACCATCCAAGGCTTCAAGAAGATATCTAGGAAGCGGATTTAGCTGGAAGATGGGTGTGGAATAAAGGGAAACAAAATATGAAAGGTTGACGATGTTTGGGAGAGTAGATGAAGCGTCTAATGTAGGGCTGTCAAAAAAGCTCATTGTTCGCGAACAGCTCGTGTTCGGCTCATTAAGTAGCTCGTGTTCGGCTCGTTCGTTAAGTATACGAGTCGAACACGAACAAATTTTTAAAGCTCGAATAATAAATGGGCCAAACACGAACAACTCTTTGTTCGCTCGTGTTCGGCTTGTTTTAGCTTGAAATAAAAAAATTATATATAAGTTTTTATTAACAATATATTACATATATTATTTATATAATAATATATTATATATATTTATGTCTAAATTTAAANCTTATATAATTTTTTTATTTCGATCTAAAACGAGCTGAACACGAGCGAACAAAGAGCTGTTCGTGTTCGGCCCGTTTATAATTCGAGCTTTAAAAATTTGTTCGTGTTCGCCTCGTATACTTAACGAACGAGCCGAACACGAGCTACTTAATGAGCCGAACACGAGCTGTTTGCGAACAATGAGCTTTTTTGACAGCCCTACATTAGACGCTTCATCTACTCTCCCAAACATCGTCAACCTTTCATATTCTGTTTCCCTTTTATTCCACACCCATCTTCCAACAAATCCGCTTCCTAGATATCTTCTTGAAGCCTTAGAACGGAAGCCTTAGAACGGTGTCGTTGGGACTGCTCCTCTATTGATAATTAGAAGAATGTGAAGCTCTTAGACTAAAATGAGGTGTGAAGCATGCTGCTTCAACATGAATTGGATTTAAGTTTTTGGTTCTAATGATCCACACGCAGTATGCTCAAATGATTACGCCTTCCTATTTGAGGGCAGCATTATTCGAGTTGCTAAAGAAGAGAAGATCAACAATGCTCAAAGAAAATACCTAGAGTAATTGACAACTATTTTTTTATTTTCAGAAACAATTGGATATGTTTCCCCTTTTTGCGCCATAATATCACTAAAATCTGGAGCTACACCATTTCATCTACATTTTTACCATGTTTTTTTTAGCAGTCTTTCACTTGAATCTTCATTCAGTTTATCTTTATCAGTCATTTTATTTGTTTTGTTTTCTTGTGCTTTAGGCTTTCTTTGATTTAGAGCTCTATGAGAGAGCGCTGGATCTCTTTGATGATGATCCTTCTCTCTGTGTAAGATCTACAAACATATATATATAT